>JBBPMS010000001.1:144474-176317 GCA_038090435.1 Phylloporus scabripes | reverse complement strand
AACTTTGGAAGCATCCTCATACACTTCTTGGCATCTATTCATTACCCGTAGCACAGTATCACTTTACATTGCATTTCTCGTAGAGTTATCTTTTCATGTAACAGCATCGTTGTGACCCGAGCATCGTTGACCTCGATCACGTGACAAACGCGCTCTTGGGCAAGGTTGGTTTGGTTGTACCAAGTGGTGGCAAAAAGACTTGTCGTCACTTTTTGTGCTCAGCGTTCATGAAGGTCGATGGCACTCAACAACTCGCCCCGAAAAGTGGTACCCCTAGCCAGCGGTGATGATGCAACCCCCCGGAGACGGGCCGATACAACTGTCACCAAACGCGTATTTTATTGTGGGGTTGTGGTAGAGGGATGCGAAGGTGGAAAGAGACTTCCTGATGGTAAGTTGCTGTGTTTCATGTCGCGGAACTCCCGACGACTTCTTTCAGATGTTCAGGATTTGGTGCTCTCGCTCGGAGAGCCGTGGCTTGGTCAAGACGACAACAATATCTTGCCGTCTGCCACTGACACCTCCATCACACACCATACAGTGAGCGGTGCCTTCAATGTGACTGCTCAAGTTTAACCTCCCTTATTCAAGGGCGAGTTGCAGCGCAAACGGTCGGTGACTGACACGTCTGCGTTATCGGAAGTCATCAACGAGCTTGTGAACACCGAGCGGTCATATGTCAAACGCCTCCGGACCCTCAAAAACGAGTATGCAGATCCATTACGACAATTCTCGAAGAGCAAGAATACAGCCATATTGCCACCCTATGAGGCAAAGACGCTCTTTGGCAACGTTGACAACCTATTGCCCGTCAACGAGGCGTTCTTGGCAGATCTGGAGAAGATGGTCGCACAGAACGGATCTCGGAACATAGGCGATGTTGCTCTGCGACACTTCAAGGACCTCAGAGGTTTTGAACATTATAAACAATACTATGTCAAGCGCGAAGAGGCTCAGTCTATTTTTGAGCACGAGATGATGAAGAAGTCTTCTGGGTTCGCAGCATACATTGACGTGAATTTACCGCTTTCTGACCTGTGATTCCTCGACTGATACGGCTTCGCAGAGGATTAAATATTCGAACGCAGAGACAAGGAATCGGGTTGGATTACGCGAACTACTGATGGACCCAGTGCAGCGGATACCACGATACACGTTGCTCTTCCGTACAATGGTCAAACTCATGGGACCCGACGATGTTCAACGTGCCAAGTTGATTGAAGCAGACGAGCTAGCAAGCAAGATTGCGCAGGCTGAGACAGACGATCACACTAAACGAGCGACAGTCATGTACTGCTTATGCGCGACCATCGATGAATTTCCTGCTGGGCTGATATCGAACTCGAGGCGGTTTATCGATTGTGTCGACGTAGAGGACATCATCATGGATGGTCCTCCTGGCGCATCCTCGTCCGCCACGAGCATTTCCGCCACTTCGTTGCATTGCACGCTGTTCTTGTTCGATGACAAACTCATGATCGCGAAACGACCAGGCGGCGGAGAGAAGAGTGGACGTTTGTTGTCTGGCTTGGAAGAAGTAGAGAAGCTAGCCAAGATGGGTGGAGTGCCTCTGGGGATGAGGAAGAGTGGTATGAGTTGCAAGGGGGTATTCGATCTGTGTGACGTCGTCGTTGCCGACGTCGGGGATGCCGGTAAGATATTCGCGGGGTCTGTGAATGTGCACTTGGCTGAGCCTTGTATAAGAATTCCACATTTACATTGAAAGCCCGCCACAAGATCAAGGTGACAGATGGTCAGGTCGGCCGTTCCGTTCATTCTCTGTGGTGTTCCCGCCTTCTCCCATCAATCTTGACCCTACCCGAACGCAGGCCGAGAAAGAGCGCTTTCTGGGAAACCTCTGGTCAGCTCAGGCCAAGTACAGGACAAGGCAAGGACAATCCGTCGTATTGTGTGCAGATGAGAAGGAAGTCGAAGTCAGAGGCGGGCGAACCACTGTCGCCCGCACTTATTTCAATGTCTACCAGCGTACGGCGTTTTTGCAGGAGAGCAAAAAGGTAGATCCTCTAGTCCTGTATCCGCTAGTCCGATGCTTACGATTGTGCCTAGACAAAGATTGTCATGCACATTGATCCGTTGGGTACCGCAGACCCACTACCCTTTGGCATGGGGGGTCCCCCATATGTGGTTGTGAGGATTCATCCGATGGCCGGGGAGATATCCCGGTATTCTGTCTCTTCGAGTGATCCGAATGACGATCCTGAAGAAGAGATAGTGCAAACGTCTCGAATACCAGGTCGTATTGTGCAGACGAGTACGCCGCATACTATCTCTCTAGTCCTTTACTGACATTTTCCGTTGCAGTTCAACAATACGGCCTCTTCAAATTCCGTACTGGAAATGATTCTCGTCCTGCAACGCCAACGGCAACTGCAAAGTCACGAGCACATATTTTCAGTTTGGATGCGATATCCAGGAATCTCTTCAATCCCCGCCCCGGATCATCCAAGGCTGAACTCTTTGGGACCTCTGTTGGCAGCCACCGCCGCACAAAGTCATCCGCCAGTCGATCGTCAACATACACACAAACTACCACCACCGCGGATGGTAGCCTTGCAAAGTTCTCGTATCGCTCAGGGTCGACCCACACCGCGGCCACATCCCTCGTCTCTGGGGACGACGAATTAGCAAACAGATCTTCCGCTAGAAAGAAGCTCATCAGAGGTCGCTCCCCAGGTAGTGGCCGGTCCTCCCCTCAGCCGGTCTCCCGGTCTTCGTCGTATGAGCAGTTCGGCGGCGAAGATGAGGAAGAAAGGGGTGATGAACAGGTGATTCTCGACCGGTCGGATCCTGACTTGACGATGCGCTTGGAACTCGCGAGGCGGAATAGTCAGAGTCAGCACGGCAAGTATGTCCCCGCAGCCACAATGGAGAGGACTGTGGAAGACACGATATACGAGGGTAAGCCTCAAGTTCACTTTTGACTTTGGTATGCATAATCATATCTACAGAGGACCCTCCGCTTCAATTACGCCCGATTTCGCGTGCGTCGATGGCCAGGGAAAATTCTTCGTCGAGTTCCCCTGCAGGGGCCCTGTCTGTACCAAGCCAGCTCGATATTACGGAGCCTCGTCGCTTCGGACCTCGCAGCCCCTCTCCTCGCCCTTCAGCTAGTCCACTTATGCCAACGCGACAAGAGCTGCCACCCGCGGATGTAGCGGTGGACGACGGCCCTCCATCTTTTCAACACCTTGAACAATCCACGATCGACAATGCCTCCCCGTCACCTCTTCCTCGCAGCAGGCGGCAAGCATTTGGGCCCTATAATCAGTCTGACAGTACTCCCAAAGCGACGAATGGCGCTGCGCCGTTTAGTAACATCGAACCCCTTTCGATCAAGAAGAAATCATCCACTCGCTCCGGGCACAGTTCTTATACGCCAACACGAAAGCACAGGACGTCACCGCTCTCAAAGACTACAGGACGAGTTATTTCACCTCGCAAAGTATCACCTCAAACGCTCAAGCCGCGTTCTTCGTTTACACATCTCACTACGGAGTATGCAGAAAATTTATTGCAAACCGTGGTTTCAGCTAGAGAAGAGGTTCGGCTGTTGTTGAATGTGTACCTCGCAACTTGCTTACCTTTTATGCAGCTTGAACTATCACACCGTGCAGTGAAAAGGATGAAGGTTGACGCCACAGAGCTACGCTCGAATACGGGCAGCAGTCCAATTGATCCGTGGAAATCTTCATCTCCAGACAAATCGTTTGCACGGACTCCCCAAAGAGCCAATCCCCCGCCGATGGTAGGTATCGACTTGGCTACTGAGCATATGTTCATTGTTCTTTTTGAAAAGACCAAGGAAGCACAACAGAGAATGGAAGAGATGCGTCAACTCATCAGCAGGCGACAGGTTGATGGGCCCACCACCCCGCTCAATCGACCACGCAGTTTCATAGGGGAGCTCAATGGATCCGAAACGGTAAATTCAGCAGCTTTGGGTCGCATAGAAGAGTCGCTAGCAGACGCAGACCAAAGTATGGTCCGCGCCCTATCACACCATGAAACTCTGCGGAATGACCTTGAACAGTTCATACTCGAGATCAAGGAGGTGGGTTTCCGTGGCTTGCTTGATTGCTGCGGACCAATACTTTGTTCTAGAAAGCTGCCGATCTTGATCGAACGCGAGTGGAGCTGCAGAATAACAAGCGCCAATGTGAGCTTGTCAAGAGCTTGTTGGCGGATGCGACAGCCGAAAAGGAAATCATGTATGAAGTGAGTGTGTGCGAGTTATGACGGTAGGCGGACGAGCTTATTATGCAGGCATTTAACGAGGAACTGGATGCGATGTACGACGACGCGAACCTTCCTCACGATGAAGCTTGGGAGTCGATGACAAAGGACTTGCGTCAAACGAAAGAGGCGAGGAACACGTTGAGCAAGGAGAATTCGTACGTTTTCCTGACCCCTCACCTGTATGTGCTCCATGACTTTCACAGAGAGCTGAAACGGAGGGTCGCCGAACTGGAGTCAGAGAAAGAGGAGTGAGTCTATGATGATTTCCTGCTAGTGCTCGTCTGATCTTATACTAGGTGGGCTGTACTGTTACGGGCGCACGGACTGATATCGTGACATGCTTTCGATTTCTGAGCTATCTTGCATTCATTTTATACATCATTCTTGTCTACGTACTCACAACCACATTTTCGCAGCTGGTCTGCGTCGACAGCTGACAGATCATACCCTCTGTTTGACTGCTCGTTGCTCTGCTAACCTTGTCAACACTTCACGCTTCATAGGAGAAGGTAAATTCTTGTAAGCAACTGGTCCATTGTCGTTGGGCGGAGTGGATGCAGTAGATACTTCTGGGTTAAGATTTACTGCCTCTACAGGGGAATCTGGTAGGCGTATGCTAAAGACAACTAAGAATTAAAATTCTTGTAGAAGTCGCCACTGACCTTGCTGCGTTTGCGACGGAATCATCGTCTATGAAACTGTCCTCGTCGTCTTCGTCTTCTACGACACCTAGCTCGCCAACGTCCTTTGCTGCCCATTGCTGAGAAATTTCCAACAGTATGTCCCATTGTTGCACCGCAGTATGTGTGATTATTTCATAGTCCTCGCGTGGATAGATGTTGCGGCAATGAGGGCACTGGACTGCCGTTCGATCATTGGATGGCACATTGGAGCCGTCACCCAGTCGCCCGAAACATCCAGTACAGACAAGGTGTCGGCATGGTAGGCTAAAAAAAAAATCATGTTCAGATGGCAGCCTTAGAGTGCGCACAGCAAGCATCTGACCTATAGCACTTCTCCACTGCCATTTCCTCCATGCAGACAGCGCATTCTTCTGCTTCTGCAAGCGTATTCATGTCGATTGTATCACACATGCGTCGCAAGAGCTAAGCAAGATGCCAAGACCATAGCTAGGTCAAGAAATGACACTACGAACCTCGATGGCGCAATCACCGAGATCACTCGTCTGCCGGGTTGGAGTCGCACCGCCTTGGTCGGCTGTCAGTGCCTGTGCCTCCTGCTCAACTTCTGTGTCCCGAAGCTGAAACGGTGAATACAAAGCAAAAAAAAAATCACGACCGGACAACGCACCTTCTCAATGGTAAGCCTATCTTTCTCGCGAGCCTGATGACATCGACTATGGTATAACATGAAGTTCCCAGTGAGTGAACAAAGGCTTAGCGCCTCTAAGCCAATAATCGCATGTTCCAGCGACTGAATCCGACGCTGCAAAGCTGTCTCTCTCGAACGCAGGCGAGTCCTACGACCATCAACAGCTATATCGTCCAGCTCCTTTAGATCAGTTTTCAGCCTCTTGTTTTCTCGCTCGAGAGATCGACATCGGTTGTACACCCTTTCAACATCGGACATTGCATTTCTCAGATTATCCTAGAAAAGCAGTGGGATCGTCTGCTGGTGGTTGCTCGAGAGAGAAAGTGTGAATACCAAGATAGACATTTCCGGCTCTGCCTCGACGTCTTTGTGGCCATGGTGGGAAGGACGCAAGGAGTCGTCGTCACTGCTCGCTGCTGCAATCACAGTCAGTGAGACCCTGGATCTCCCGAGGGGACAGCGCACGAGTTTCTTCCTTGTGTTTACACTTCTGCCTACTTGCAGCCGCCCTCGTTATCGGCATTGATGCAGTGAGGCCCTATTTGGCGTGTTCGGAAAGCGATAGGGGAGGTGTATGATGACGGTAGAGATATACACACGCGCGGCGATTATCAAGTCCCTGTCGATTAGTGGTTAAATCGCCACGTTGTGGATCTCACAGGACCGTGGCGCCGCAGGTTCAATTCCTGCCAGGGACAATATTTTTCATGGGGTTAGAAAAGATTGTCTCATCGACCATGGTTGCGCGCAAGACTCTGAGAACGATTGATCTTTGTTTTTTAGGGACTGCTTCTGCACAACCCTCTTCGACGCGGAATCACTCTGCGACCGCGTTGCGTTTGGGTGGGGTGATATGGTTGTTCGATTGTGGGGAGGCGACGCAGCATCGGCTGCAGAGAAGCACGGTCAAGATGGGCAAGATTAAGAAAATATTCATCACCCATACCCATGGTTCGAGTCTTCCCGTTCAGCCGCTGGCATTTAATGACATTGTCCACACAGGAGACCACATCTCTGGTCTACTGCCGCTGATGGCATCCATCGCAAACGGCGCTGGGGGAACGGTCGAGGACATTGAGGATCCTCGGGCATCAATTCGTGACGCAGAGGTGAGTCGCTCCAGTTTTGCAGTGAAGTTCAAGCTCACAAGATATAGCCGTTGGAGATCTACGGACCGCTCGGAACGCGCGCATACGTTCGTGCAGGTCTCGCATATACGCACACTCTCTTGTCGGCTCCATACGTCGTCCATGAGCTTCGCTTCCCGACTGACCCGCCTGGTGGCGACCACACTGAACTACCGCCTCACTCGTCTGAACTGCTACCCAGCCATAACATCCTTCAAGTCGACGGGGTCTGGAAGGATATCTTCAAGGACGAGGTTGTCAGCGTCTCTGCGGCGCAGATTCTCCATTCAGTGCCCTGCATAGGGTATGTCATCCAGGAAAACCCTGTTCCGGGGAAGGTGAATCCACAGGAGTACATTCCAAGCATCAAACGGACAAAGACCCCAATGTCGATCATGAGCCGCCTACAACAAGGCGAGAGCGTCCAACTTTCAGACGGGACTGTCTTACATGGCCCTCCCCCTCGAACGGGGAGAAAGATTGTGATCCTTGGTGATACATATGACCCGTCCCCCATTGCCGATATCGCTTCTTCACCTGACTTGCTCGTTCACGAAGCAACGAATGCGCATTTGCCCGGCATAGACCCAAATACTAAACATGGCGATACATTCGAGAGCGTCGAGGCAAGGGCAAAGTCTAGGGGCCACTCGACTCCACAGATGGCTGGTGCATTTGCGACACGAATCGGAGCCCGCGTGCTGGTATTGAATCACTTCTCTCCTAGATACCCGGGAAACGATGACGTTAGCGCAGAGTCAAGAACCATAATGGAGGGAATAGCGGATTTGGCGAGGGAAGAATTCACGGGCAAGATTATTTGCGCTAGGGACCTAATGACCATAGAGGTAAATTTACCACAGCAAGATACGAACTCTTGAATATGAGCATCAATCATCCGACGGAGGATCAGACAATGCACTGCTTGAATCACTCGCTTCTCCCTCCTCCAACTCTTCTCTGAATTTTTTCTTTGGTTTTGGGTCCTCTGCTACCTCTCCCATTTCAATGTCGTCATCGTCGGGTGGATTGGATGGCGTTGGGTCCCTTTTCATGTGCGTTTCCCTTCGTGATGACCGCGGAGTCCCCGAATGTGAAGCTACATCCTTGGGTGCTGAATTCAGCTTCGAATGAAAGGGAACATGGAGCGATTCAACATCCTCCCCGTCTTCTTTCTCAGCGACTTCGCCAGATTCCACAGCCCCTACGTGCTTTTCATTGTCGTCCAGTGGTGTCCCTTGGGCACCATCGTCAGCATCGATAGATTCAGCGGCGGGCGTAGGCATCCGGGAAGCCAGCCGTGATGCGTTCTCCTTGTCCTTGCCCATCAGGCGGAGAGAGCCCAAGTCCAACACGATGCTATCCAGGGCAGACTTTTGCCCTCGGATAATACGTTCCTGCGTATCGTGCTCTGACAGAATCGCAGTCATGTCGTTCTCCAGTGCCAGAATCGACCTGTCGCGCGCCGCGTCAGGTTTTCACGGGGCACACACGGCGAGACGCGTACCGCTCCAACTCGTCGCGACTCGGTAGCGTGTTGATCTTTTCCACGATCGAGTCGTACTCCATCTTGCGCCTGCGCTCTACCTGGGCGTGCTCCAACGCCACCTTGAGTTCGCCGATTTGGCTGCGCAGGAGATCGTGTTCTTGTTCTGGGGAGAGGGGGGTCACGTTGTCGAACACGTCTGTATGGCGGGGCGAGCGTACCGATATTATGTCGTTCCCGCTGGTACTCTTCGACCTGCCTCGACTCGGCCTCGCAAATCATCAGGCTCTTCTTGAGTGCCAACTCAAAGGAGGCGAGTTCGACGAGGAACGCCTCGCGTGCATCGTCGACACTTCCGCCGTGTGCTGGTGGTAATAACGGGGTGTGTGCGAGTGACGCATAGTTGTGGAACCTTTTGACGAGGCGGCGAAGGGCCCGTTCGTCGTTGGTAATCCGGGTGTGGATAATGGTGTCTAGAGCGAGAGTTGTTGCAGCCAACGCAGGGTGAATTCCGCGTAATGAATACCTTCTTCCTCGGTAGACAGAGGCGCAAACGTTGATGTCGCTTGGGGATGGTTCGATGTTGCCATTAGAGAGTAGCAGTACAAATAAAATAACCAAGTACAAGAAAGCTCAACCCCATTCGTCCGACACAAAAGGCGTCACTAGATCGTATATCTCGTCGTTTCCTCTACTGTTCCTATTGGCCTTGTTTCTCCCCATCACGCGCTTGAACATGCCCCCAACCCCGCCCTTCTTGGAAACTACCTCCTCGTCAATGATGGGAAGTCCGCGCTCTGCTTCTGAATGATAACAGCCGTCAATATACTGCGCCAGCTTTCGGAGCCCACTCGAGCTATCGCTGGCGGCTCTCCGCGAGTCCTGCACAGCTGATTGCAGGTACATCGCAAGGTTAGGAAAGTTGATCGGGAGGTTCGGATAGGGTGTCGTCGGCGTCGATGGCACAACATAATACTTGGCCATGGGGGATTCGGAGCCATCACGAAGGAGGGTAGGAAGCGGCGACAATGTATATGAATAAGGCAGGACGCTGACATCGCCGTTGGTGTATCTGTGCGCATTTTGCACGTTCGAGGGGACAGGGTGGTCTGTTGTTAGATACAGCACCGTTCGCCACTCGGACGCGGAATGGTGGATCTAATGCAGATCGTGAGCCTGCAATCTCGTGCTACGCTTTGAGACACACCTTCACAAACTGAATCACGGTTCGCAATTTGAGATCATGCTTGGCGACGGTGAGCGCTTCCACGGTGGGCTCTACACGTGTACCGCTCAGCCTGGCCATCAATTTTAGTAACCTTCGCCAACTCGGTGCCTGGAGATGGAACAGTGGCGCTTTGCCATAAGGAAGTGTTATCACGTTTGGCATCACGCCAGCCATAGGCAGCAACTCGGTCGAAATGACCGGGATAGAAAAGCCCAAAGCTAAACGACAGTGTGAAAAAAAAAGGTGCCAAACGGATGAAATGTGGGACATACAAACACCCACGAGCATCTCTCGCTCAACATATTGGTTTGCTGTCAGCGGGATAGCCAGTCGCGTAGACGGTCCCGGTTCTGCGCTTCCCTCTTCAGACTCTCTGTCCAGCGAGTCCGGGTGAGCCGATGGCGCGAAAGAAGGGCTCGTAGGGGAATGTGTGGGTGATTTATGTCCGTTGGAAGACAGAACAAGCTCGCTACCCAGAGAACGCCCTGCCGAGGTGCTGTTATCGGACGATACCGACGACCAACTCGGTCTTGGCACGAAGGACGGTATTGGCACGTGCTCGCTGCTACTTGAGTGTGTCAGCGACAGAGGAGGCGAGCCAGGGCCACGGTCAGATGCAATGTCGGTTGGAAGGTATGTGGTGGAAGAAATCAAGGACGGAGAGGACGCGAGAGTCGACCGACTCAAGGAAGGGGGCAGAGGATTCCGGCCAAGATTAGAAACGACGCTAGCGTACAACGGAGGCGTGAGCGGTAAAGTGTCGCGGGATGTATGTACGTTTTGGGCGCTACTGGGTGTCCCTCGAACAAAGTCAGCCGGATCGTCTTCGGGCTCGTTTTGGGGCACAGGAGAGGGCAGGGGCGAAAAATCGTCGTTGATGGAAGAGCGATGTGATGATGTCGATGCTGTGGGTGTGATGATGTGGAGCCAGCTTTCACCTTCCGGAGGGTGTACCGGGGCGGTTGTTGCAGAGGTGAATGGGGATGTAGGTGCAATTGAAGACGGCGACGGCACTTGGAGCGAATATGCGACATTGGATAGCAGCCGCGACTCTTCCAGTGCTCTTGCGAGTTCCTCCTCTTCCAGGTCGATCAAGTCTTGCTCACGTTTTCGCGCTTCTGTCACAGAAAGTGTCAGCGCGCGTTCGATCTCCGTCTCGTCCGATGCGGGCTCTGTTGCGATAGGCTCAGGGGGCTGCGAGAATGGGTTTGTCAAGGATAACGGGATCGATGTGGGATAGAGTGGGATGCGCGAGAGGGCGGGCGGTTTGGGCGGGACCGGGGGGAGGGAGTTGGTGGGTTTGAGCAGCGGTAGCGGTTTCTGGGGGAGGGGCGGGGGGGCATGAGAGAAATAGTCGCCGTACAACGACGAGCGTTGCGGTGAGTGATAGGGTGAGGGCAATGTCGTGCGGGGTTGCTGTGCCACAGTCTTGTCCCATATTCTTGCGCGCTGCCCGCCGGGCGTGAGGCTTGGTGGGATCATCGACGGGGAGGCGTGGAGAGATGGACCTGTCTCGCTTGCAAAGCGGGGTCGGGTAGTGAACTGCGACGGGGGGACATCCAGCGTTGCGGTGTGGTGGGGTGGACGAGGATACTGCCAGGCTGTGGATGGTGAACTGGGATAGAGGGAGAAAGAAGGCGCCGAATACCTGGGTGGTTGTATGATTGCATCACTTTCAAAAACGGCGTCCACTGCTCAGATGGACGAGGAGGACGAGATGGCAGTGGAAGGGGTGGGAGCAGCGCGAGGACGCATGTCATCAACGCTCGACGCCCTGAGCGCCCATCTCGCCTGATTAGTTGGCCGGTTCAATGGCTTAGCGACGAACTACCCAGAGGGTAGCAAGTTCGATAAAAACAGTACTCTAACGTACAGTATGCAAAGCGCAGGGACAAGTTATGCTGGTGAGTGTGCTTGTGACAAAATCGAGAAGAACATGGATGGCATGGCGCATGAATAAAAACTATCGTGAACTTGCAGCAAAAAAGACAACCAAGAACGCGCAATAAAGTCATGAAACACGAGAAGATACGAATTTAGCGGGAGCGTGCGAAACACCCTGCACCGCTGACGTCTTGAATCCCAACTTGCGCATCACAGCGAGCAGGTCCGCCCTTTGCAGCGGCTTGGAAAGCGACGCCGCAAACAGCCCATTCTGCTCGTCCCCTGTACTGTACGCGCTCACAGCAATAATCGGCGTGTGGGTATTCCTGTTGTTCGTACTCTTCATATACCGGGCAGCACTTTCACCGTCAACTACGCTCTCTCAGCATCAGGAGATAACTCGGAACGGGAGGTACTCACGGACTGGCATGTGCAGGTCCATCAAGATACAGTCGAATTCTGTGGAGTGCTAAGTTTGGAAATTTCGACATCTTACCAACAACTCACTGATGTCGCCCATCGCAACGCCAATCGCCTCCGAGCCATCAGAAACCACCACACAGCGACACCCAAGACGGACGAGCAGTGTCTCTATGATCTTGGCTGTAATAGGGTTGTCCTCCGCCAGTAGGCATGTCACAGCACGATCCGTAGGATCCGGCCCCTTACGCAGGTCCACAGAATGAACAGAGGAGGGAGGCGTCACCTCGAACTGACTTAAACTTTGGCCCGCTGAAGACGTCCAATTGTCTGATCCTGAGCCATCGCCCGCACTGCTAATAGACGCAGTTCGTAAGCGGCTCGGCATAGTGTTTCTGCGCTCGACGCCATCAAGGTGATGTTTGAACCTCTCAACCGCACCAAATTCAGACGGTTTGCGCGAATGGTTGCCGGAACTACTGCCTGGCGTGGATGGTGGTATACTTGCTCTGGATGGCGAGGAAGCGATCGACGATGTTGACGTTGATGGAGAAGGAGGGCCTTGAGAAAGTGTTTTTTGGTCAATGCTCGTCACAACACTCGGAGGTTTCTTGTGGCGTTGCGATAGACTACGCCTCCGCGTGCTGATGCTCGCCGGGTCGGACAAGGTATGAGAAAGTGGGGCAAGTTGATCCGTCTTGAGCTTGCGAATCACGTCGTCATTTGCCTGTTTCAAGACTGGTAAATTCTTGAAACTAAAGGACCCAAAGTCATCGCTCGCGGGAGAAGGGGCTGAGTCTCGGGTGCTTGATAGGGAAATATTGGTTGGTTGGGCGTTGGATGGGTTCATGGCTGGACTATCGACATTGGTGATAGCAACATCATCGTCGTGGAACAGCTGAGGTATCGCTCCTCTAGGATCGAAATAATCTGTCGACTCCGGGTCCGAAATTTGTGGTATGAAGGCAGCTTCTTTCGAGGTGACTCCATCCCACTCGATTCCCTCGAAAAATGGGTGGCTTTTGACTTCATCGGCGCCGTTGGCACCCAACCGTGTCGTGGGGTTGGTATCCATAAGTCTTTGCATAAAGTCCTTGACCTCGTCCGAAAAATCGACCCAATCTTCGTGCCACTCGATGTGTCCCGAGAGTATGTTTTCAAACACCTTTTCCGGAGTGTCAGCGTGGAATGGTGGAATCCCATACAAAAATTCGTATGTGATGACCCCGAGAGCCCACTAAACAGTAATAAGTAACGGTACATCTTCGAGTAGAATGTGACGATCCGTACCCAATCAACGGCAGCATCGTCACCGCGGAGCCCTAGTATTGTCTCGGGCGCCAGATAATCCGGTGTGCCAACAAACTTTTGTTCCCCAGACGGAGCATGACCGCCCGAATGCGAGCGTAAATCCGTAGTGAGTTCTGTGGCAAAGGATTGCAAAGGACTGTCTGCGGCCCTACTCCGCTTAGAATAAAGGTTTGACATCAATTCGGAACCACTGCCAGACTCGCTGATATCGTCCGCGGGGAACTGGAATAACGAGGACCCTGTTCGAGATAAAGAATGCGCTCCTTGACCGAAATATGAACTACCGTCAGACGGGACCATAGGAGAAGCCAGGAAACCTGAGTCCAAGGAGGGGGGCCGAGACCGTGAATCGTACCTCGTGCGATGGCGGAGGCCCATGCCCATGGGTCCTTCTCGTGTCTGTCGGCCTAGGAGACCAATCCTGCTCAGCCCAAAATCAGTCAGTTTCAAATGGCCATGGTGGTCGATGAGGAGGTTATCTGGTTTCAAGTCCCTTGTATGCCGTGTTAAAATAGCTATGCGCTAAGAAATAGCAGACTTACCGATGAACAACGCCTCGCTCATGGAGGTACTCGAGACCCAACACCACCTCCGCGATGTACTGACGTGTCCACTCTTCGGGTAGCGATCCCAGTGATTTGATAAGCGCAGCACAATCACCACCATTCAGGTACTCCATCACAAGGTACAGGTTCTCCTTGCTTTGAAAGGTGAAGTATAATTTTGTTACAAAAGGCGACTCTGCCTGCTTCATGAGTATCATTCGCTCCGCCTTTACATTCGTGATTTGGTTCTTGGCAATCATGTCAGCCTTCTTGAGAACCTTGATCGCGTAGTAATCCCCAGTAGCCTTCTTCTTGGCAAGGAAGACCGAACCAAACGCCCCCTTGCTGATTGGCTTAATGATGTCAAAATCCTTGATGGAAGTTGGGGTAGAACGGGATAGCGGCGCCGCGGACGGTTGGCGAGGTGACAGGGGCACACTAGATGACGTGGGACTGAACATGGGGTTGACGGTGGAATGGCGCCGATGACCTCGTCGAACGCCAATGGGGGCATCTCGAGGAAGAATGCTAGGTGACAGAGGAGGTGTGACTAGAAGTCGAGGTTCCAGGAGATTACTAACGGATCGACGAGCTCGAAGGGTGCCATTCTCGATGGGAGGTTCATTGAGATCCATGAACGGCGGGTGGTCATCCTGACCTGCAGAAGCAGTGATTGGCTCCGCCAAAGCAAGCGGAGATGATATCGATGATGGAGTCGAGGACCTAGTAGGCATCTTGCTCATCATTTGCCAAGTGGGTGGAATTGAAGTAGGAATTGGCATCGAGACTGTATGCCGATTTTCGGTTGGAGGAGTGGGCGCAGGCGACGAAGGGGCCATAGGCGTAGGGCCAGATGAAAACATATCTTCGACAGAGGCGCTCTCCGGGGCCAACGTGGAGCCTTCCACGATCTCGGACGTCGTACTCCCAATCGGTGGCAAGTCATCTTCGTCGCTGCTTCCGTCTGCATACTCTGCAGTAGCCAGAGTTTCTTCTACTTTCTCCTCCCATTCGTGCCATACCTTTTCCGAGTATCGAATAGTGTTCTGCATACGAACGACATTGTCCACCTTTTGTCGCATGATACGCTCCGCATCCTCGGCTAGTCTGGACAACGCGGCATCCTCTATTGTCGGTCTACACCAGCTTCGTACTTGGGTCATTTTTCGCTCCGAAGTCGGGGAGAGTAATCTTTGTCGTTCAATAGGTTCCTTTGATTCCTCTTCCTTGAGCGAGGGAATGGTGACTTCCAGCGCAAGCTGCAAAATATCATCCAACTGCTCCAACAGCCGACGCTGCATTTTCTTTACACCAACACGCTGCATCTTGTTCGTCCGGAATAGCTGGAGTGGGCTTGACATGCTTGGCGATGTAGATGGAATGAAGATAGGCACTCCACGGTATTCGGGAGTAATCGCCGGTGACGAGGTCTCCAGTGCATGCAAGAGGTCCTTGATAGTGTTTCGAAGTTCACCAATAGATTCGTTGCATTCACTAATTTCTGCCTCAAGATGGTGGACCTCCGCGCAAGTCTCGCTATGCTTCTCAAAGTACCATTGGGGAATGTGGCACTCACAGATCCGACACAGGATTGGGTCGGTAGATATCGGTTGCGTGAATGGAAAGGGCGTGTCGGTTTCATTAGCCAGATGTTCCGGTATATGCGTTTCCTCGGGCAGGGACTCCGGACCAATTTCTCCAGACTCCAAAATGATGGGAGGAGATGGGTACTCGTACCGTGGAGCAGCGATGGGTTTGACAACCCACATTGTGTGAGAAGGTTGCGCATCCTCGCGGTCAATCATGAGCATACCTTTGCCTTCCATTTGCTGGTAAAGGACACCGTTCGAGAGCAGGTCCTGATGGCCATCAGGTTGAACTAGCAAGCGGAACCTAACTTCGATCGTGCGGGATTCGTCTTGTTGAAGACGTTGAGTCGCATCCCTGAACACAGTCCAATCCGACGGTGCAAGCAAGTGCGATATGCGAGTCCCAGAAAGTTCGGACGGTTCAGATCTGATAATATCCAGATGTGAGACGATTATCACCAGATCAGAACTGATAACTTACCCAACCACAACTCTCCACGCGTAATTCACCCAGATAAAATGATCCCCGTCCAGGCTAAGTTCCATGATGATGTTCTGGTTCTGAGCAGTTTCTGCTTGAAGACGCAAGCGCTCGGTAGCCAGAATCCGAGCAGATTCATTGTGCTCTGGCAGTTTGTTGGTAGATAGGCGAGACAAGGGATCGGGTGAGGTTGATTTTCGCACGACTTCCCTTGGATGGTCATCTCTTGAACGGCGACCCTGACTGGCCACCCTACTCATTCGCAAACGGTGCTCATCTTCCAGGGACATACGCAAGGACTCTTCTCTACGATTGGTCGGTGTCGGTGCCGGAGGCTGGTCCTCCAAAGGCTTGAGCACGAACATGAGAGGCTCGTCTTGCTCATCTTCGTTGTTGTCGTCGAAATTCCAAAACTGTTTCTCGGCCTCCCACCATTCCACGACCCGACTGAGGCTAGCAACGGCAAGTAGGACTTGCACGTACCAGTTTCGGCCGTGCCAGTCTGGGTGATCCTCCCAAGCTTTTCCAATGTGCTGCACACGCTGAACGAGGGATTCGCAGACCTTTGGCTGGGCTGTAAGCTGCGCAACGGACATTTCTGTGACATCGGTTGCAACGCCTATGAGGTCATAGAGGGCGGTCATGATAGGATCAATGGGATCATCAACGAGTATGCGTGAGGAGCGGCGATTGACAGTGGAGACGGGAAGCACATCAGAGAAGCTGCCATGTGTTGTGGCAGGAGGGAGGGGAGATCTGGATCTGGAAGTGGAACGTGAACTCTGGCCGGATCTAACGGGACGTATGGGAATATGGACCGTGCGTGAAAGTCTGCGGGAAGAGAAGCTTTGGGATGGCCAGGTGATGGGGGGGACGGCGTTGGACTGTCTGCGAGGACTGGTAGTATCAGAGAGAGAGGTAGCAGGGACAATGGGGCTGGGCCCGGCGCTAGAGGAAGGGGGGGTAGGGGCGGACTTTTCCCAGGGATTGGTGTTTTGTCTGCGCAAGGAAGGACTAAAGGAAGAAGTAGATGCTGCAAGAAGACCGGGAGACGAGGTCCGATGAGTCAGAGCGGGAAGGAGACAAGTGCCATTGTCTGGAGACGCACGCTGACGACTATGACGGCCCTCTGGTTCGGCCTCGTAGCCACTGTCTGAGTAATCGTCTGCCTGGGAGACGGGGCGAGGCTGGTAGAGGGAGGGGTCGTGGAGAAAGTCAGAGTCTCCCCACTGTGAGTCGCGGTCAAGGTCACGATCACGGCAGGAGTCGCGATCCAAGTCACGGTCCTGGTCAGCGTCGCGGAGCCGCTCCTCGAAGAAGGTGGTGATGTTGTTGATGACTCTGCGGAGCTCCTTGTCGCAATCAGCCTTGGCCGTCTTGAGGCGACGGGTGACGTGTCTGCGCACAAATGGCATGGACACGGTGCTAGAGCTGGATGTGTGGGAGGAAGGCTGGTGGACGTCGACGGCCAAGACGAGGGGACTAGGGACTTGACGACGAGCGGCGTCGGCCATGGGGCGGGGGAAGGGGACAGGGGGGTCAGAGAGGACGTGGCGGGTAGAAAAGGGGAGCGACAGAGTACATCAGGCGATGGGGACAGGTGAGTACTGTGATCGGTGACCAGTGACAAAGTGAAGAGCGGGCGATGTTACCTACTACAACGGAACTTTCCGTCACTGTCCGGGGTCCTCTGTGTCCGTTCATATCATTACTTAACATACTCCCACGCTCACCATGCTCCTCATCGACGCCGCCGTCCGCGCACTCGCACGGACCCGCCCCCGCCTCGCCCTCCGGTTGTCGTCCACCCTGAGAGGCGACCAGGAGCATCTCCACGACATTCTTGACCAGGCTGAAGACGCGCGCAGCAGTAGGTCGCTCCCTTCTCTATCTACGCGTTGCTCACGTCCCCAGTCTCTGACGACCACAACACCTCTTGGCAAGCGACTGGTTTCCGCAGAAAATTTCCACCTGGTCTCGTATGCGCCCCCATCTTCTTTTTGCACTCTTCTGACTGGCTTCAAGTTTATCCGCCCACACTACTGGACCTACCAGCACCGTTTTCAACCCAAGTATGTTAGAACCGCACCAGCGCTCGTAGCCCCCAGCCGAAAAGAGGCGTGTCAGCATGACGCTTTCCGCGAGTTAGGGATAGACCCTCTGTGGGAGACAAGCAATTCAACCCTGCTCGGGGCGTTTGTCACCGACCTCGGTAAAATCAAGCCTCGCACACAGACGCGCCTGACGACAAAGACGCAACGCAGGCTAGGCAAGGCGATCCGGCGCGCCAAGATGATGGGTACCATTCCCTTGTTCTATAACCCCCGAATGATGCCTAAGCAATAATCACCCTTTTTTTTTCGAACTCATTCGTATGGGGTAACGATTACAGTTCTGCCAGTAGCATCGTGCCCAGGTTCTGGACCACCTGATCTCCGATTGCCTTTTCCACCGTTTCTTCCAAGTGCCGTTTAGGATCTTGTTTCCCCACATGTCGTGTCTTTAGTTTCTCTGCAGAAAGGGTCGACTCTTCTTGCACAGACTTGTTGTATGCCTCGGAGAGCGAAAGCATGCTCTGGGCAGCGAATTCACGTCGTCTCAGAGAGAGCTCACGGCCGGAACTCACCTTGATAGCGACTTCATTGTTCTGCTTGTGAGAACAGAAATCTTTAAGTTTGAGGCCTTCGGTCCAGTTCCGCTTGTGTAAATTCATGAGCATCGCCTGCTCCAGCTCGGTCTTGCGGTAATTGACGGCAATAGAGTAATAGTGGCGGTTCAAACCATGAACGAGTGCCTGAATGGAGGGCTTGTTAATATGGCCAATGTTGGAAGTGGTCTGGCGCGGTTCACGGCCAGCGAGGACGGTCTGCGGATTGATGAGACGGAACGCGTCAATGACCACCTTGCCTTTGACGGACTGAATGGGATCAACAACGACTGCGACACAGCGGTTCTGCATCTGCTCAAACGACTGGGGCAACGGGTGAGGGAATGGATGGGGCGACGGGGGCGAGCCTACCTGCTGGGTGTTGATGTCCACGCTCGACAGCCAACAGCCAAAGCCAGGATGTGAGTGGTACCAGCCGACAACCATCTCGGGCCTGGTGGGTGTGTTGGACGGACGAGGGGGTTTGGAGGGGGTGCTCACCGGCCTGTCTGCTTGAGCATGTCGACCATTTTCTGCTGGAAGACGTGGTCTACGGATTCGACGGTGACTGTGGTGCCCGACTGGGGCATGGCGAACACGTCGATGACCTGGACTGTGTAATCGTCGACAAACTCGCCGAGCATGAGGCCCATGACCTCCATGGGAACACCTGCACGGCCGTGCTTGAGCATCTGGGGCAAGGTGAAGGGTGGGTCGCGCGCGAGAAGGGTGGGCAGACCTTGAGGAGTGCAAGGGACGAGATATGTATGACTTCGCCGCTGTGGTGGGCATGAGCTGTGTGGGGTGGTGTCGGTTGAGTACGCACTTGTCTGGGACGGCCATGTCTGGTGGGACACGCATTCTGATCTGATTTGCGATAAAATCGTCCATGGTGGTGACGCGTCGAGGAGAGGGTGTAAATTAAACACGTGCAAACAACTCTCTGACCATGCCCACCAGCGAACTCTCGGATGCGCTCAATCCGTATTACGCGCAGCCAAGAGCCAGGACTCAGCAGCGAGCCCCATCTGGTCTGGAAGTATCACCCAGCCCACCAACGTGAGCCGTCGGCGTACATGTCTCTGTCCGCGTGACTCAGTCATCACAGCGCACGCACACACGGGGGTGGAGTCCATGCGGTGCAGGAACTCTTGCGTTTCTTGGCATCGACAAGGGAGGCGCAGGAGATGGAGCGCAAACGCAGAATCGCTTGGGAACAAGAGCAGGAAGCCAAGTACAGACTTCGTCAGGCGGAAATGGAACGTCGTATGGTCGAGATGCAGCAGGAGATCACGGCCCTGAAAGCGCGTGTGGCCTCGGGTGGTCCACAGCTCGAGTATGCCTCGCTCGTGTGTTCGTCGCAACAGCCGACACCCAGCACGTCGCCCACGCTCTCGCATTCCGCCACGTCGGTTGCACCCTTTGGAGCAGGATCGGACAGCGAGGACAGCAACGGGGATTTCCCCCCTACTCAGTACCGTGTGCGCAGGAAAAACCGGCACGACACACGCTGTCTCACCATCCAGGTATTTTCATTGCGTCTGACACGAACGATTCTCACATGTGCCTAGCATGCTATGCGCAATCACTTGTTGCGTGTGATGGTGCTAGAGACGGACAAGGAACTACCGGACAGTCATATGGAGGGTACGGCACTCGGACCGGACGAGCCAGTGCGGTTCGTGTGGGACAAGACACCGAGACAGTCTGTGCACAACGGACGGATGAAGGAGCGGGTGCTCAAGGACCTGAAAGCGAACCGAAGGCTGTACCGACACGTGCCGGACAAGGATTTTGGCAAGAAGACGCTGGACGCGGTGTTTGATCAGGCATTCGTGACGCTGCGACAGAAATTCAAGGCACAGAGGGACGAGTCTGCGGCACGGGCACACAAGCAGCGGGAGGAGGTCAAGGCACAGCGGGCGCGGCGGACCAGTCGGCGCAAAGTGGTACGTATTTACGGCACAGGAGTTGTCATTCTGACATAGGAAGCAGAAACTGGGGAACCGGTCAGAGGCACGAAACAAGATGGCGGTGTTTGAGCATGTGACGTTTGACGGTGCGCTGCAGGTGGAGTGCATGTCGTCGGAGGAGTCGGAGGAGGAAGAGGACGAGAGCGGGACACGGCGTGTGTTCCGGATACGGGGGTACTCGTGGCGGAGCATGCGGCTGCAGCGGTTCTTTGACGCGCTGGACGAGGAGGACCGGGTGGAGAACGAGCAGCGGCCGCGGCGGGGGGTTGGCCGGAAGGAGCGGTTCCGTGGGCCGGTGAAGGAGGGGGTTGTTATACCACCGCGGGGGGTGTCGGGGTGGATGGTGAGCAAGCGGTGGCTGCGTATGGTGGACGGTGATGTGGTCGGGATGGTGCGGGACGTGGTGTCGGGCGTAGAGTTTGGCGGGCTTGACATGCTTGGCGAGGAGAGCGAGTAGTGTAATTCCCACGCACCCTCTTTGTTTTTCCATCTCATGCACCTCTTCACGCCAAATCACGTGTCGCTTGTCGCGGCCTGCTACCCCCCCTCGTCCGCGCTGGCGGGCCCCGAGTACCGTCCGAACGCGCAGGAGCTCTCGAAACTGACCTACTACGCGACGAACAGGCCCGGGAAGATCCACAAGCTCGGCGCTGAGCTCGAGAAACACGCACGCACAGAGTCGGCAAAGGCCGTCGCCGGGAATGCACGTGCACGCGCGTGAGCACGCTCTCTCTCTCCCGCTCTCCCCCTCACACCAGCACAGCGCGCTCCTCGTCACCCTCGCCATCCTCCGCGCCCTCGCCGTCGAGTGTCGCCGCGACATCTCCCTCCTCTCCCCTGCACTCCTCGCGGCACTCAAGCTCACCCTCGACCAAGTCTCCGCCGACCTCGAGATCACCGCACGCGCAGCGAGCCTCTTCACCGCATGGTCCACCTACACCGACGGCCGCGCCATCGGCGTAGACCCAGATCTCACCCAAAACTACCTCGCCGTCCTCGCCCACTTTGCACGACAGTCCACCATCGACATCAAGTCCGTCGACTACGAGCTCAGAAACAGGTTCGTTCTCCCCCTCTTCTCCTCCTCCTCCAACACCCCGCCCAGGACCCGTCTCGTCGGCCTTGCAGCTATCACCGGCATCGTCAACTCGGAGGCCCTCTTCTTCTCCTCCACCCAGTTCAAGTCCCAGGTCGTCCGAATCATCCGTGCGCTCCTGTTCCATATCCTCCTCGCAGAGCCAAAGCTCCTCGACGAATGGTACCCCTCTCCGCCGTCTCCCCATCGCATGCTCATCCTTTCTCCATGTAGCACCGCTGCCCTCAAGGACAATACCCCCTCCGTCTACATGGCAGAGTTCCGCACCCGCCCACCCGATCAAAGGAGAGCCGCCTCCATCCATATTCATGTCGACGGCGAACCCGGCCCTTCCTCCGCCGACATCCTCTCTGCATCTCTCCGTGCCCTGTCGCTCCTCTTACGCCACTCCAACGCGACGCAGATCACTCTCGTTTTACAGGCTGCCTTTGAGACCATGAACGATCAACAGCTCTGGAGAAAGCTTGACCAATGCTGTTGGTTCGCCTACAAGGCGTGCGAATGGACACAGTACCAATACCGATACGCAGTCCCAACCAGGCTCGTCGAGCGACTGCTCGAGTACCAAGATACCCCCACTTCCACTCACCAACAGAAAACGCTGACAAAGATGCTCACTACCGTATTCACCTCTCCTATCCCCTTGGTTAACCTCTCGACCTCTGACATCATATCTAACCTCGTCACTCTCGTCCTCCGCACTGTCTCTGTCAACCCCGACGACGACCTCCTTCCGCTGTTGGTCGAGTGCATCGGTTCCCTCGGCACTCACGTCTACTACTCTGACCAGATCCAGGATCTGGCTGCCGAACTCATCAGTCGTCTCGTCACAGTCGAAGTCCACGTACCATCCCTCGAGAGAGACGACTACATCAGAAGACGATCGCAAGCAATCAGATGCTTGCTCGCAGGCCTTTCCGGTCTACTCCTCGCTGCGGATGCTGCAAAAAAGGACGATCACCAAAAGAGCTTGACGAATCCCGAACATTCATTCCTACTCGGCAGCGGTACCTCATCTCCAAGTTCCCACATTCCGCAGCGCAGGAGGGTATCCGGAGAGATCTGGTATGAAACACTCCATCTTCTGTGTGACGGTGATTACGCGGTCAGAAGCGACTATACCCATACCTTGGTCACATACTTGCGCCAGGAACTTGCCAAGCGTGGCGACTTGGCTGCTAGCAAACGTTCGAGGTTGACAACAGAAGAAAGCTCTCCTATCCAGCCCAGCAGCATCAGCTTGACACTCTTTGGTGATCCGGGTACCCGATCATTACACGCTACCCATGCCTATCTCTTCATGCTCGCTACCTCGTCTTCCCTTGGTTCTTTTCCCGACCTTTCTCCATCTCCGGCCCATTCGTTGAACGGCGACCTCGGATCCATAGGGGTATCTTCTACAACGCCAAGCACCGCCCCGTCCGGGCATAGTATGGAAATCACAGAGATCACGATATCCCGTCCCCCTTCCTCTCGCCGTTCTGCGGGCACTGTGGTCACGCGGTCGCGGAAAGCATCCAACACCCAAAAGTTACTGGATTCCACTCCAAAGGTTTCATCTGCGACCCTCGCATCATTATCGGATCATGCGCTCATCCTCCATGTTCTCACTGCCATACATGAAGAGGTTCCTGTCCGGGGCCTGTTCACAGGTATCCCTATGCTCCTCTCCCTGGACGCAGCGGCCCAAATAAACGATGAGGCGGATCCCTCCGTTCGTCAGCGAGTCACAGCGTTGCGACTAGTCATCACGCGTGTCTGGCTTGTTGTTGGGCGAGTGTGGGACTGTGTCGAGTTGGTAAAACTTGCAGAAAATGTAAGAGTGGCCCAGATATTTTCGGATTTAGTGCTGATGCATCGCGATGGATGCAGGCACTCGCATCACTGGATGATTCATTCACACTTCCCCAAGTGGCATCTTTCACCCCAGGTGTTTTACGTCCCCCCGAAAAGCAAGTCACGTTTCCCCCCCTTATGGAAGCTGAGATTGCAGCGGAATGGTTACACATCAACGCTGAAGAAGCACTCTCTTTGATCGTTTCCTCTAAACATGTTCAAGAGGCAACCGGCTTGGACCGACAGGGTCTTCTCCGCAGGTTGACTACTCAGTGGTCGGCGCAAGCCGCCCTAAAGGACTGTGAGTCTCACGAATCACTCCCACGTGTCTGTAAAATAACTGGCCCACAACAGCCCTTGAACGACCTAATACACACCGGCCCCTGACGGAGAATGGATCTCCGTTACTTAGGCTATCGCCTGCCCTGATGGCCATTGAGAACCTTTCCCTTCAGAGCCTGACCCGATCGGTGCGTGGCGTCGGCGTTACCGACCTAAGGGAAGCATTAGAAGGCCGCGCTGGAGCTTCCAATCCGACCCTCGTCCGGGTTCCCTCTGTGTCAACCCTTGATCACACGATGTCATTTGACGCACACGCCCCTCGTCTAGCTCCAACGAAACCAAAACCGAGATTCAAAAAGCGAGCGGTGACAGCTGGCTCGGGCGAAGTGCGGGACGTCTTGAATAAGCTTGGGATCGGAAAGCCCACTGGCACCAGCAGTCTGTTAAAATCGTCTTTTCCGTCCATACAAAAGTCTGATAATAGGCAAGTTACCGGTGTGTGACATCCCTGACGGGTGCTGACCCCCTGTCCCCCCAGTTCAAAGCCTACGTCGAGTCCCTGAAACGTTCCCTTGTCTCCGTTGCTTTTCTTCACCTTCCGTTGGTCATCTAATCTTCCGAGTATCTTTCGTCAAGTAATTTATATAGGATCCACGCATGATGGACATCATCTTTCACTCCAAGGACATAAAAATCATGGCATATTTAATATCACGCAACCTCTCTCCTTTTGCCCGCAGATATGATGATTCTTCGAGCTGCCTCTTCTTTTTCCGTCCAAAAGTTGAGTTCGCCTTGTGCCTTGGGATGTGATGTCAGACGAGTCCCTTTCTATGTACACGTGTTTGCAATCGCACAGTTGGAACTTGCGGAGAGCACTTACGATGAGACCTTGCAAGAGGATTTCGTAGATAGAGGACAGCTTCGTGGCTTTTGCGACCGGATCCGTGATCTGCTCCGTATGTCGAAGAACAAACTTGTTCAACTCCTGTTGAAGTCGGAAAAGGCTGCGAAAGTCATTTTCTGGAATGGGTTAATGACAACAGCGGCTCACTTGCTGAATATCATGGTCTCTTCGCTCCCTTCCGTTAGCAAGACAACGGACTGGAACAAGGCAACGTAACGCTTGCAAACCTGTATATCATCTTGTCAGCCAGTAGCGATTCAAGTACTCTAATACGTACATTCAGCACCAACTCGTCCGTCGTCAAAGGCGCTTTGCTAAAATAGCCGCTGGGACGGTCCGACAATTTCTTGAGCGAATCACAGTGCTCCGAGATGACTTTTTGGAATATAGGCCACAGCTGGAGTCGCATCGTGAAGAAAAACGTTTCCAGAGGTGGACATTCGCGTTTCTGAACCTCTACAGTGACGGCTTCTGTCAGTCTGACCATGGTCAACAGCGGCGTCGGTGGCGGAAGAGGCTCGATGACACTCGTCAAAAAGATCTATGCAAGGATCCAGTTCATGTCCTCCGTGCGAGATGGACGACGTGCCTTTGTATATTCCAAAACCGGGTCAAAGATTTTTTTCCAAATGTTGGTGAGCTCCGTTCGTTCGGCCTTGTCCATGGCGGAGAAACGGCTGACTCCTTGGGGGTCAGTAGGTGGGTTCGGAATGGGTGTCATTGCCTCTGAGTCAGTCGCGTAGTCATTGTCGTCGTCCTCTTTACGATCATGCGATTCCCCCAATGTATGAGACGTTTCCGCCTCTTTTGACGGTGGTGGTTCTAAAGGCTCGACGAAGAAGAACGATGCTATGAATGAATATTCTGCCGTCGCATTGTCCATCAGAACCAGGAACAGGGACCTTAGAATAGCTTCGAGCGGCTCTTTCTTGAAAGAAAGCTTAGCTCGTTTACAAACGAAGAATCCCGACGCGCTCACATGGGTCTTGTCGTCAGCTTGGTACGCAAGTATGACGCCCGGTCCGTCCAACTTTGCATAAGCCAATCGCTCAAAGTCTACATGATCACTAACATCTTCTGTTGACATTGTTGCGATGCTTTCAAACCTCTCAGTAACCCGGGCCTGAAGAGCATCAATCCCGGATGAATGGCTACCAATGAGAACAAAAACTGACCCTCAGCCAACCAAGGCTACGAATGTATCTCCGAAACGCGGTCTCATAGTATGCGCGAGTTACAGCGATGTACGACTCCTGTATCTCTGTTGCCACTGGTCCGGCTTGACGGTTCAAGAAACCGAACAAGGAACGATATTTGAGAAATCCAGAAGTCTGCAAGACCTGCATATTGGTCCCCACGTTACTCTTTATCGCATTCAACAATGCGAGGAAAAAGGCGCGAAGTTTGGTCGCCGTCTGCTGAGTGTGAGCGCTTGCTCGGAAACCGTAGAGAAGAACATACAACTATTCGGAGGGCTTCTACGACATCTGCCAGTTCTCTGGCAGCCTTGACGCGCGACCGTGCACGTAGATTGTTAAGCCGACGTTCAAAGTCTGCAACCGCCGGTATCCATGGCTCCCCAACTTCAGTATCAAGTAATGTCGTAGCCAGTGTAGGCGGGATGGTGAGGTCAGATATGAGACTTGACAAGGGCTTTTCAATTCTCTGTACGCAGATTTAATAACAAAACAAAGAAAGGGCGGAATACCGAACCCGACGGCCCTTGAGCCTGTTGTCAATGTCGGTGCTGCGTGCTTGAAGCTCAGATAGTTGACTGGACACGGCAGACAAGTCCCTCTGGAACGTGGATAGGAAGGACTCTAACGAATCCAGGAGACGAACGCTAGTCTGCGAGATACGTCAGGTAGTACGACAGAGCTCATGGCGTCTGACGCACTTCGACTTGGTTATGGAACTCGACGAATTCTTTGGCGCGAGAACTGACTTGGCACAATGTCATGCGACATGGAGAGATGTGAGGATGGAAGGCGGCTCACAGTTGGGCTCAGAGACATCTCTGCGTTCCTCCACGCGGTTGTCCAAGTCCTCATCGTACCCTGCCATCTCTACGTCAGTGATTCTCTGCAGAGGCACTTTTACACTGACCATTGGGTGATGCCATCGAGTGCACCGGTGGCAGTGCATGCCAATCACTCTTTGCCAGCCGCCATGGTCAGGTTTAAACATTAGATCAAACATGAAAGCCATCGACCACCCAGTTCTGCTCAGTCATGGCGTTAAGCTTTAGGACTGCTCGTAAGCTGTGGATGGGTAAGTCAATCACCAGTCCGACCGTCCTGGGGGCTGACTGGGCAGGTGTGATTGCGTTCTTCTCCCTCATATCCATCTTCCTTGCCGTCGTTCTCTGGGCGCATGGCTACGGAATGTCGACTAATTTTGGTGCCTTGGTGGTCATACCATGTTTTGCATTTGCCGGTGCCATCTGGACGTGAGTCACTCGCAACTCGTCACCTCTTTCTACACGTTTCCCGAAAGGATTTTCAAAAAGAGATTCTTCTCCCCACAAATCGTCTGCATGGAGGCAACATGGACCTTCGTCCTCCTTCCCTTTCAGATATGCAAGTCAAGACCAGACTCATAGGTGTGCTACTCATCGTCCATACAGTACTCGGTCTCTTCGCATTCGAATCCGATCGCGCGCTCCACACCCGTTTCACTGTCGTGTACGAAGCTCTGGTAGCACTGGTATGGTCCAATACATCACTAGGTATCCTCTCCGTCCACCCATTCACCCGTCCCCTGAACGAATCCCGAGTCTTCATATACACAACAGGAATCATTCTCTTGGCGCTACTCACACAGTTCTCGTGTGATCGGCAAGTATGGGCTCGCGATATCGACTCTAGTCCGTGCCCATTCCCCTTTCCGGTCTTGCTTGCGTACGCTTTCCCGTCGGCCGCCAAGTTCGTTCGTGTATCCGCCGGCCATTTGCGAGAAGACCAACTAGCTGCCGGCACCAATTATTGCCTCCCAGGCTGTTCTTGCCACACTAAGCCAAACGAGGCTCCCGGTTTGGAGTCCGACAGCGCCAACGACATGGGAGGTACTCGATCCGCTATCCCGATTTGTGTACCAACTGCGATGGACAGGCAGAATGCGATTTATGTTACACTAGCTCGATAATGCTGTGATTCTTTGAGTAATACTCTGTTTAATTGATATGCAAGACAACAGAATTAGAGGCAGAAAATTCCAAGGTGAAAAATAAGCAAAAGTAAATGCACATGCAGTCTACTCATTAACTGGCGAGTTCCGTCTGAAGTTGTTTGAGTAACGTAGGGTCTGTTTTGTCAAGATAGTCAAGCTTGAATCGCGCTCCACCACAAGCTCTCTCTGCTTCTTGTAACGCACTCGCAATAGTTGTCGTGAGCGGAAGAGACCATACCGGATCACGCTCGCATAGCTAAAAGTTACTGAGCGACATCAATGCACAGTACGAAATAGATTTACCGATTTGCGACGATCGTACTCCAGGGTCCCTTCGGAACCAGCATAATATGACGTCGGGACTCTATCTATATCCCAGAAGGGATGGAGACCACTGATAGACACCATCTAGTTGGGTGAAATCAATGACCAAGCTAAAAACTTACCCATCTTCACCATCTTCAGAGTGGTTGCGACTTTCCCTCACCTCATACAGGACGTCTGTCCAAAGATTGAAGATCTCATTTGGCACGCGCTCTAGTACCTCGGGGCGACCAGTTGAGACGAGAGCCGCAATCCCAAGGGCTAGAAGTTTGCGGTGCCGCGGTTCCGACATGTGGTCAAACTACAGATAAAAAATAGGAACTGAAATGGGGGAAAGAGGTCTTTGATCACATACTTGTCGCCAAAATTGATCCATGATCACTTCCCAAACGTTTTCTTCGCGTCCACTTCCAGCTGCGGGGGCTGCAGATACGAGACGAATGAACATCTCGCGGTCCGTTAACGCGATTCGAGCAAAGACGAAGACACATTCCGTCAGCATGAAAGAGGAACTCTGTTGCGAGACTGAATGTTGCACTAAGAAACACGGGAAATAAATCCTACCTCATCATCGCCAAGTATCTTGACGATGTGATTGAAAAAACCCGATCTGTGCATAGGCTCCCCCCACAGTGACGAGGGAGCCAGCTGCAACATGAAGTTGACGCAGTTCAAAATGCCTCGCTGATTTGTCTGGAGGGCTTGACCAAGCATGACATTCATGATGGCACTCATGAGGTCAAATGCATAATTCTAATAAAAATTGTAAGTGTCTTGATGTGATAATAATATTGACATGCCTGTAGGACGAGGAGTGCGTCCACGAAGAGATAAGATTCAACGATATGTGTGATCTTCCCTAGGAGATCCAAATTATTCGCGAGTAATTCCATAGCGAGAGGAAAGAGTTGTAAAAGGTTCGATGGAGTAATACTCTGGAGGGCTGTGGAATTTCGGAGGGTGGCAAGCCACAGATTGATGCCGTCTTCGTCTAGGTTGATGGCGACCTTCGCGGGATCAAACAGATGGATAGAAATGAACATGAAAGCTCACCCCAGGCAACAAGCTTTCCCGAACCAAAGGGACCACAAGGTGTTCGAGAGAAGCGGAATGTTCTTTGGATGACTATGTCACCTTTAGTAAGAATACTGGATTATGCAGCGACAAACTGACCAAGATCAAGCTTTTCACAACGTCGAGAAGCTGTGCTTTGAACAACCACTCTTCCCCAGCAGCAGTCCCTGAAACGATAGTTGGTTACAAGTCAGGAACGAACGAGTTACACGTACATAAAGTAGGAATTGCTTCTGCGATCATTTGCATCTGCGGGATGATTTGTTCTTCAGCACGTTCAACAATTATATTCAAGCTCTTTGCAAGTCTACGTTTCATCTCTATTGTGTCTGCTTCGCTCATAAGCCTGATAAGCTCCGTGACCGTAACAGGCAAAAAGGGAGCGAAGACAGTTGCGTCAAAATCGATGGTCTGGTGGGTCTCAGTTTAGCAGTCATTGAACAGTAATAACTTTTCTCACATCCACACATTCACGCAGTGCATTCGCAGCAGTGAGTCGAACCACAGTATCTGACCCCGGACCCCTGTCTTGCAACAGGTGGACAAGGATTTCCCAAACAATAGGATCCGATGCAGGGGCACACATATCACCAATCCATTTACCAATCAGCCATGCGATGCGATGCTTGATGATCGGGAAACTAAGACATGGTCAGACACTGTAAAGTGTATTAATCAGGTCTTACATTGGGTCTATCGCTCTGGCTTCGACGATGAGTTTGTGACGCATCCATTCGTTGAACGGAATGACATCACAAAGCCTGGGAGCGCATCTTCCTATCGCACAATACAGCGCTTCCTTTTGAAGGACACTTGGTAAATCAGTGACTGGCTGTTCTGTACGAGAAGGCTTGATAACAGAAAGATTCGAAGCCGGGAGGCTCACCAATCATCGCTTTGAAGGTGGACTCCATCAGGGGGACAACATAATCTCGATATTGTGCCGCGAGTGTCATGAGGACACGTTCTCCGCATGGCTACACCAGTTTAAAACAGAAGTTGTTACGGAACACGGGGACGTACACGAAGTTCGAATTCCCATTGTTCATTTTCCTTGTCTTCGTCGTTCACCCACTCTTCGGGATCAGCCATCCATTCCTCGAGATCAGCTGATTTCAGAGGGATGAAACGCGTGACAAGTAACCGGACTGAATCTTCGACAAATTGCTGCGATAATGCTGCAGAAGGTCAGTGAAGGATGGATCTCCTTGAATTTATGCATACTAGTCTCTGTAATCGGTCCGCCCTTTCGAAAGGGGGTCCACTTGGCGAGGTTTTCTTTAAAAAGGACCATGGCTTGTAGAAGGAATCGGACTGGGTAAACGGCGGTTGGGAAATCTGATGTGGGGCAATGAATTGGACCTATAACCCGCCGACAAAATGCGACGCACCTTGTATCATGTTCTCCGCGCGATGATTAGTGGCTTCTACAACCTTCGACCAGTAGTACAACACCATGTCGTTACACGTTGGGAGTTCGACAAACTTTGCGGAATCGAGCTGCTGTAACCTTCTGAAGAATTTCCCGAAAACGCCAACGTGCGATGCCAATCGTTCGATGGAAAGAATTGTGATTGGATCGGAAGTTGGCATGGATCGTGCAGCGAGAGCAAGGGTGATACGTAGCTCTGAAAGCGACCTGAGCTGGGCGGTGGAACTCTGGAATAGTTGAAGGAACTATGATAACAAGGTCAAAGAGTTGGGAAGAGCAACGATCCTCGAAACGACACTTGCCCATTCTCTGAGTTCCGGAAATTCACCTTTGTCATCCTTATTGATGCGGGGCCACGACCACAATGCCATCTTAACAAGACATTTGTAAAGGAGATGTGCAGTCACGAGGAATGCAACGGTACGTTCTTGGGCGAGTAAACCATCTATACTCAATATTGTCGGGGAGAGTTGAGAATAGTATGCAAGGATGATGTTCCGCAATTGGTCTGTGACCTGATGGCGAAGATCAAACGGGAATTGCGGCATCAAAGGAAGTCATCATACCTGGGACATTGTCTTTACGCCCGTAAGCATTTTCATATTGGCAAACTCATTAAGAACAGAGTTGAGAACTTTCAAACTACGTCTCAATACAAGCGTTGACTGTATGGTCACATTCTGGGAGTTGGCCAAAGAGAGCAAGCCGTTTTCAACGAGAGGCATAATTTGAGTAAAGAGAGATGGCCTAACATGTCCGTATCATAAATGACATAGGTATTCGGAGTGGCGTGACGTACCAATTGTGAGGGTAGTCTAGCCGTGCGATTTTCGCGACAATCACCTCATTACATTTGGCAATCTGATAGGGAGAGATTAGCTGGCGATGGACCAAGAATGAAGTGCACGAACAGTGTCGTCTGCTTCGGACAGGAAAGCAAAGGAGCGATGACGGATTTGTATGCGGTCGTCTTCACTCAAGAGTCTGAAGAGGTGATCAGAGGACACGAAATGAAGGGAGATGGAAGGACTTGCTTTCTGGATCTCCAGTGAGAGAGGGCTGCATTCTTGAACTGGATAATGCTTTGTTGTCTGACGTGCAGTGGCTGGGAGAGGTCTGCGGCGATGTGATGGAGCGCGTTGTAGGTGCCGGGGCGGGTGTTGAGGAGGTCTTTGAGACGGTCTGTGGAGAGTTTGACTTGTTCTGGGATTTGGGAAGCTGCGAGGGTGACGATCTCCAACACTTGGTCCTGGTCCATATTGATCGTCGCGACAAAGGAGTAGTGGCAAACAACTTTAACGCGTCACTCCCAATGCCACTCGACGATGACGGTGAGTCGACTTCAAAGCTCCTCCCAGAAACACTCAAACGACCCAGATATCTCGCGTTTTGCCTATAAATCCACCCAACAACTACCACCCCGCCCTGGGCCTTCTCGTCCCAC
>JBBPMS010000001.1:115527-139825 GCA_038090435.1 Phylloporus scabripes | reverse complement strand
GTTGAAAGAAAAGTACGAGCCAGTTGGATTGCGAGACTTGCATTTGATAGCTGGTGCTTGCCTGAGAGACCTGGATATATAAATCAGCGGGAAAATGTGAGCGAGAAGAGGTTCAGGCTTGCCGAGTTTGATCTCTTGCAAGGCAGCAAGTTCCTTCACAACTTTGAATTCAGACGCCTAAGCGAATTAGAGGGCGATCCAATCCAAGGCATTTGTTACTCACATTGACATTGGCCGCAGTTTCCCTGAGAATGGCCTCCAAGTCGACAGATGGGTGATGCTGTTCGATGGTGAAAGCGGGAACACTTTTCTTGTATATTCCAGCTTTCTGGTGCGTGATGGCTTCGATAGTACCCCCCAAGACCGCGACGTGGTCCATTCCAAGAGCGGTAATTCCTGTTACGATGGGCTTCGGGACGACGTTTGTGCTGTCACCTGCTCCGCCGATGCCGACTTCCAGAATGGTAGCGTTGACGTTGAGATCCTTGAAGACATGAAATGCCATGAGGGTCAGAAATCGAAAGTATGCAGGCATGGGAGGATTTCCTGGAGTGATTGGCTGGATAGAAGTCTAGCATTTGGAGTGTGAAAGGGCGGAGATGGCATACTGGATTGTCCTGAAGCTTTTCCCAGACCTGGAAAAAGTACTTTGTAAACTCGTCTTCTGACAAGGGGCGACCATCGATTCTAATTCGCTCACGAACGGCGACAAGATGAGGAGAAGTATAGAGACCTGCGTCGATTGAGCAGAAAGGCACTACAAAAGACGGTAAACGTACCAACTTTCAGCCCGGGGCGTGCATGTCGGAGGATTGAGTCAGTGAAAGCACTGGTAGACCCTTTCCCTTTGGTACCAGTGATGTGAATGACATTGAGTGCGTTGAGGTCGTCTGGCTGGGACAGAAGGATGAGACAAGGGAATGTGATCAGGGATGAAGAATACCGTGAGTCCTATTCTAGCGACGAATTCGTTCATTACCGCGATAGCTTCCACGTTGTTGAGCCCAGTTCCAGAAGCCTTTACGGCCGCAAGGTTGGCAGCATTGCTTTGGAGAGAGTTGAGGGAGCTAATGGCATCCTGGTAGGACTTTGCTGCCATCTTCCTTGAGAAGAGCGTCGGACAGCGTATAGCCTTGAGCATCGTCAGACAAGTCAGCTAACTATGGACAAGTACTTGTCCGTGAAAACTACTCCTCCGTGTACAAAACCACTGGCGAAGAAATCGTCTACCTTAACAAGGCATCTTCTAAACACCCTCTCGGACAATTCAAATCCAATCACTCATTCCAACATCTACCGACGTTCAGGTAAGACACCCCTCTTTGTTCACAAACGCTACTTTATCACATCTAGATACTGTCGTTTCTGTCGCAACTGGCCATCAGCGAGGAGGAGATAGAACTCCTCATGTAGTCCCTTCAAAGGCGTATCTCCAAGACCGTTCAGCGAAGCTCGCCCTCCAACGAGGAGACAAAACTTCAAACGGTGTCCTGACCAACGTTCGCGTGTACATTGATGGTTACCTCAGTGGCACCACCGACATTGAATTGAAAAGACTAATTGTGCAAGCAGGCGGGACCATGTTGTACGTCCCCTGACTTTGTGGCCCGACGTCCCTACCTTATCGTTGTCCTCTGTTTCAGATTAGCACCAAGTGGTGCGACACATATCGTGACCTCACGACAACTCAGTGGCTCAAAAACCCACAAAATCTTGACAGCAAGGTCAATAAACTCCATCCACGTAGTCAGGCCAGAATGGGTGATTGACAGCATCATGGCCGGGCGACGATTGAGAGAGTCTCGTTATACTCTGATCCAATCTTCCAGCACGAGGACTATAGTGGATGCCCTCAAATCTGGCGGGTCCAGCATGTAGCTCAATTCATCGACACTATATCGGTAGCAACCATCTACGTAGAGTTCCAGGTTCGTCCGTAAATTATTACTTATTCCGAAAGTGAACCCATGTAGCTACTCGCACTACCTGACATATCAGTTACATCTATATCGCTACTGAATTCATAGTCGCTCATCGTATCTGAACGTGCTGGTTTTGATCCCTGCAACCTATCTGCGCTCTTGACACTCTCTGCGCACCGCAAACACTGCCAGCCGGATTCCAGCCCTTCATCAGTAGTGCGCATCATACGCTCAGCGATGCAATGGTAGCAGTACACATGACCGCAGGATGCGACATACGGGATATAGATGGGGAAAGGCGGCACTTCGTCTTCTCTGCGCGTCTCCGACACCACTTTCGTAGTAGACGCAACAGAAAATCCATCTGCAGCGTACTCCAGATTGAGGGTGTATGCCGCATTTTCAGCACAAATTGCACATTGATCACCAGGAAGGGCTTCGTATTTACCGTGCTTGCGCTGGGCATTTCGGGGAGTGCCTTCAGAACGAGTCCCTGGCAATGTGAATCGCGATATCAGCCGCGTGATACGACGCTGAACCGATCTAGTCTTTATGAGGGGTAACAAGAACAGAAGAAATTCCTGGACAGAATTTGGGACAAGACGATGTACGAAGTGAATATAAACACACAGTGAAGGCATGCCAAACCATTTGGCGGTTCATGAATTCGTAGCTGACTTCACGCCTCGCTTGGCTTGAAGTGGGTACAAGAGACATCCCAAGGAGCCGATCAGATAAACTGCGGTACCTGAAGCAACATGTCAAGTCCTGGCTTCGGTACAGAAAAGGGTTACTTGCCGACCGTTCAATAGGAAGGCAGCGAAGTTCGATAAACTGAGAAGTGAATATATCGACTCTAGTCGCGTGAGCATCTGCCAAGCCACGCGACGAGTGTCGCTCGAGGGTGAATCTGGCCAAGCTCTTGACAATGCATGCGCACGCAAGCGGTTGTAGAGATACGGAACGACGATAGTAAGTACACCATGGACGACGAGGGTTTGCCGTGGCAGTCCACCCGCTGTTCAAAACATCGACGGTAAGCCTCGCCTCTTCATTCAGGTAACGAAGACGCACGGGTATAAGCCAGTGGGTCACTGGGTCGCCTCTCAATGGCATACGTCAACCCCTGCAATCGAGCACCATAACTAGTTCCGAGGTTCCAAAGCGAAAACTTATAAAGCATCAATTGGATAACGAGAGTTAATTCTGAGTCGAATCGGGCTCTTAGTGCGGTCTTTCCGCCGTCAAATATGGCTGTTAATGGAGGTGTAGACATACATTAACGAGATTCAAGGCCCTTTTCAGTGGCTCGCACAATAACTGTACCAGCTCCTGATCGAGTAGTTCGGCGTCGAGCTGCCCGACGCGCATGATGCGGGAATATGATGTACTTGAATCCAGAGTGTCACGTATCGAAGAGAGGGTCGGGTAGGCAGATCTATAAGCTTCCTGCCACAACTCTTGCCATGAGCCAGTCGATGGTCTTGAGTCGTCCATGACGGTATTCGACAAGAGACGCGAGGCACGTGACCTAGATGAGATTGACTCCCACTGTCCCTTGTTAAAGCACACCATCAGCAGGCAGTCCACCTCATCGCAGAATCATGGCAGAAGCAATCCAAAAACTCATCCTAGACACACTAGACGAAACCGGAACCATCCAAGATACAAGGATACTTGTTATACCCGGAGAAGGACATCCAGCGACAAGCCACGAAGCACAGATCGCAATCCTCGGCGCCCTTAACTCCCTTTCTAGCCGCGAAGTATGTTATAGTTACTCATGGTATGACTATGATCAGATCTGTTTACTTGTCCTATAGATGGTTCTTTACGATACCTATGAGACGTCCTCGCATACCCTTACACCTGAGGGTGCACAGATAGTCCTTGAGGGATCCCATGAAGTTAGAGTATGGGCTGCTCTGCCAGCTAAGGGGGAAGGTAACCCAGTCGGGGCGCAAGAATTGAAGAAAAAAGTGGGCGACGAGACCGCCAAGATTGGTCAAGGGCGTGCTTTCAAGAATAACTGGATAACAAAGGAGGGTAATGGATTCGTGAAAGCTGTGAGTCGTGCAATAATTGGAAGTCGAATCCGGCTAATCACCTTTGATTTTGGGAGGCCACACAAATAGTAGACTCCACTCAGCTTGAGCTACGTGAGGTAAAGTCTACCGGGACTCTTGAGGCTGGCGAGAAGGCTCTTGCTGAGTTACGAAAGCGTAAGCTCATCATTCAAAAGTGGCACAATTGTTTTACTTCTAGTGGTGTTTACTCAACCTTGATCGTCCAGGAGAGGGCAGTGGTTTTCGGTGCAAAAGGGCCCGCGTTTCAGCACGTCTATCGAAAAACCTGAGACCGATCTTACAGTTGAAATGCTGACTTCGTATGCTTTTTTTATTTGGATGTGAAAGAGAAGCCTAATCGATCACAGCGGGGCATGGAAAACGGCTTCTTTCAAGAAATACAACTTTGAAGCCGATGGTATACCGACATCGGGTGGTGCACTTCACCCACTCCTTAAAGTTCGCGAAGAGATCCGTAACATATTCTTAGAGATGGGGTACGATATTTTCAGGTTCACTTTTCGCCAGATTGTCCGACAATGTTATCAGCTTTGAAGAAATGCCAACCAACTCGTTCGTGGAGTCAGGTTTTTGGTGCTTTGATGCGCTATTCGTACCGCAGCTTCACCCCGCAAGAGAACTACAAGATACGTTTTATCTATCTGGTAAGCATTTGTCGCTCTAGGTGGTTTTGGTCTCATGATCCCGATAGATCCGTCTACTTCACTGCTACCTCCCGAGGATTACTACAAGCGTGTTGCTGTTGTGCACGAGCACGGCGGATATGGCTCGATTGGTTATCGGACGCCTTGGTCCCATGAAGAGTCCCACAAGCTTCTCCTCCGGACACATACCACTGCCTCGTCAGCTTCCATGCTCTACAAACTCGCTGCTAAATGCAGAGGTGAAGAAGTAGATGAGGGTAGAGAGCAGAAGTCAAGTATTACGAATCAAACGGTAACAGATGGCTTCCAGCCCGCAAAGCTGTTTAGTATCGATAGAGTGTTCCGGAACGAGACGATGGATGCCACGCACCTAGCTGAATTTCATCAAGTAGAGGGCGTCGTCGCCGATAGAAATATCACGCTGGCCGACCTCATCGGTGAGCTCAGGCTTTTTATGCTTGTTATGGACCAGTTACAAAAATCCCTAGGATTTATGCGAGTCTTCTTCAAAAAAATGGGTATGAATGACCTTCGATTCAAACCTGCGTACAACCCATACACAGAGGTATGTGTTGACATTTTAGATGGCGAGATCAGCTCTGATGACCGTATTGTTGTGTTGTAGCCATCACTTGAGATCTTTGCTTTCCACCCCGCGCTTCAAAAGTGGGTTGAAATTGGGAACAGTGGGATGTTCCGCCCCGAAATGCTTGAGCCCATGGGATTCCCGAAAGATGTCCGTGTGCACGGTTGGGGTATCGGTCTCGAGAGACCAACGATGATTCGGTGAGTGCCTTGCGACTTCCTATTCTGATGGCGCCCTGAATCTGTCAACTTGAAGATATGGGATCAATAACATCAGGACTCTCGTTGGGCACAGGACACCTATTGAGAACGTGGAGAATGCACCAGCCGTAATGTTTTAGACACTATAATAGACTGGTAGAAAGAAGTAAATACAGGGATTTAAGTTGTATCGTCTCCAATAGCCGCTCCGAGAGAAACCGATTACTATGTATGTAAACGATTCGGGGATGTAAGTAAGCAAGCCGACCAGCGGCCTAAAGTGGGCACCTGGCCAAATCTACTAGGCAGGAATGGGTCCCGAGCCTCCAACACCAGGTCAGAAAGAGAACACTGCAGCGTTCTTGCGGGACCCGAACATGTACACGATGGCCTGACTCATGAACAGACCAACAGTGATGCCAATCGTGACCGCGATCATGGCACCTCCAACGTCGACCGCTGAGCCATTCGCTGTGATACCACCTGCTTGGGAGAGGCCGGACTAAGAGTAGCGAAATTCAACTCTAGGAACGCCAAAGAAAAGCTGTTGAATGGACTCACTGGGACCAAGAACAAGACGCCAGTGACCATAGAGGTGAACGCTGTGCCACCCATTTTCCTCGAATAGATATTTCCCAGTAGACCCACTGTAAACGCTCCGATGGCAGAAACAATATCTGACCGGTTGAAGATGTAATGGTTCGCAATCTTATTTGTCGCATATGAAGCACAGGAAATCACAACCATCACAGGAAGTTCCTTCGACTTCCATGGTTGTAGGTTTGCGAGAGACGACAGGACGGAGAAGATGGGAACAATTATGAACTGCGTCCACCAGGGAAAGGGCTGAGTATACCAGGCAAACGAAGCTGGACGATAGCATCCGTCAACAATGTCTTTCATGTAGACGTTAGTGGCGTTTGTGAAGGTAAATGTGCCGATTGCTGGTGGGGTACCATCCGTCGAGTTGTCCGGCGCAAACGTGCCAATCAGGGTAACCGCGGTGGATAGCTTGGCTGCTAGTGTGGCAAGACGGTGTCGGGCGGTGGGGTCGAACAGAAGGTATAGGTCTGAACCAATTTGCAAACCGAAACCCAGGAACAAGGTGTAGATGAGCGCATAGACCATCTTAACACTACCGCACACAATGTTCTTGGATGCCAGTTCGAGGGAGCTAGTCACTGTTTATGATGTCAGTCTGGCGTGACACCCCATGACGAATTTACCTACAGATGAGGAAACCCGGAAGGATACCAATTATACCAGAGGATGAAATGGCCTCATAACAGAATATTTGACTACGAATGCTGCTTAGTCCGCGAGCGGCGAAAGACATGAACATTGCAGTTGTGATCCTAGCCTATTGTTTAGCACAGGCACAACAAAGGGATAGGTATGACGCACTCAAACACGTTGTTATACATTGCGGACTTGGTCGCGACGTTGAGTTGAAGAAAACACAGGGCAAAAGCACCGCAGCCGGCAATCCACATATCCAGAAAGGAACCACCGAACGCCAATGGGCAGATAAGCACTGACAAGAAAAAACTCAAAACGCATCGGAACCAGACCGAGTACACTGGCTTCGCAGAAAGCAATTCGTCCAGCAGCTCTGTTGCACTTTTGGCGCTGATTTCATCGTGCAAAACGGCGCGGTAAATAATGTGGACTTTGTGGAGATTTCCGAGGGCAAGACCGCCTGCGCCCTTGACGAAGTGCGTTTCGGACGTCATGGTGTCGTTATCGCCGAAGCAACAGATGATGACGCTAGGCAAATGAATGAACTCGGCATTTATTTCAAGGATGCGGGCTGCAGCCACAAGCTGCGATTCTATACGATGGGATGGTGCACCAAACATCATCAGAGCACGAGCGAGCCTGAGCAGGAATTGGTGACGCTTCAAGATAGCTGTAACACAATCGTTCGTCGAAACACAAACGGCTCCAGCCAGTGGAACTCACAAGAGATATTGAACTCGATGTGATTCTTCTGTTGCTCCCTCCTACGTGAACGATAATCCATCTGCCTGAGAACATTTCGCCGTTCGTCTTCATAGTCATCTAGGCAAAGCTTCTTGATCTTCGTCACGCGGGGATCGTCGGGATCGAGGTTTTCAGAATAATCGCTCGAATCTGAACCATCCGAGTTCTGCCGCCCAAGTGGCTTACGCCCGTCTAACATCCCAGCCGCCTCATAAGCTCGGGAACGAGAAATGGGTATTCCCTCGGCTCCTAGAGGAGTCCCGTAAAATTCCATCAGATTTAAAAGGCAGCTTTTGTTTCTGCCATCCCTGTCATCGTAGTGATCCAGTTCATCACCAACCCCTAAGCCGTCTTCCTCATTCTTCACGATCGGGGCTTGCGCTTCCGTATCAAAGTTCTTCTCGTCTGTATACTCTGTCTCCGCTGCGAAGCTGACCTTGTTTGTTTGCTTGGGACGGGCGACTGATTTAGCGTCGTACGCAGGTCGCGGAGGAGGAATGTCGGCGGGATGTTGATAGGAAGCGAGAGTGTACTTTTGATTGCGACCCTCATCTTCAACCTTCGGTTTGAATTTCATGGCGAATCGTCCAATGTCTCCATCTGAGCCGCCGTTGTTCAGTGTTGAGCTAGAACTGTAAGATGGCCGTTGGGAATTCTGGACAGGGGAGGCCCGAGGACGCGATGCTTCCTGAGTCACGTCGCTAGGGATGGCATGGCGGGTTGAAAGCGAAGAATCGTCGGAACGACGGGCGTCTCTGTGGGTGACAGGAGGTGGAGACTGTATCGGAACGTGGGAGGAGCTGGAGTACACCAAGTCAGAATACGCATGTTCCTTGTCAGTGAGGGTACATCATACCGTGTCGCACTACGCATGTCGGAAGGCGAAGAAATCCGTTCAGGACCAGCCTGGCGGTTGTTGCGAGAAGTATGACGATGTCCAGGCATCCTCAGTTAATGCACGAGTTTAAGAGATCACCTGGATGTCCGTTTGCAGAGGTAAGTCTGGTTGTGACTTTGACTCGAGATATATAGGTAAGCTGTCCGCGATTTCAAACCCGACTGAAACGCGAGGCGGGGTCGATTAGATATGGCTCGATGAGACATAGTAGAGCACACGTGGACGAGATTGCCGTCATTTCTCCTTGGAACGCGATCAGTGGCCCGTCCGGCGTTGTGCCCAGACCCATTGAGGTTGGGATGCTGAGCTAGGCTGAAATTATGCCATGATCAGCAGGTGGGACACGGCGTATGAACGTAAGATTAGCGAAAAGAAGAGACGTACCAATCGAGTCTCCCGGTGTTCGCTGCTACTAGGCTACTAACGACTCTTAACTTGACTCTTCCGAACCCTTCTCCCATTTACTCTCCCACTCTTCCACTGTGATTCCCAACACGTCGTTGGGAGCGCCATCAAAAGTGTGGAATCCTAACCTTTCATAAAACAAAGCGGCAGCTTTATTTCTAGGATCCATCCCGAGCCACACAGCTTGCAATCCCTTGTTCTTCAGATGCCTGATAGCTGTCCCAATCAGCCTCTTTCCCCATCCCTTCCTTTGGTGTGACTCCACAATATTGACGTGTAAATGGGCCGGAGAGAACGTGATCTGTGCCTCTGATGCAGAAGGGAAATGCATGATGGACTTGATGTATTTCTTGTCCGTCTCTGTTGGTTGGGGTGTGGTCATGGATCCCTCGGCATATTTTCTTATGAGGTACGGCCACCAGGTTTGTGCAGTGGCGCTCTCAAAGGCACGAGAGTCGTGTGCACCCAGAATATAGCCCACGACAGACTCGTCTGAAGGAGGAGAGGCCTCAGCAGGTTTGTCGACGAGAACGAATCCCCAGACGCAGTCTAGGACATTGACATAAGGGAGAGCGTAGACTTCGCCAGGGAGCGCTGGGTAATTGTGAACGTGTCTCCCAGATTTGCCAGCTTCGGACGTCTCCAAACAAATCTGAGAGAGTGCTGTTTCGTCCGTCTTGGTCACAGGTCGAATAAGGGTTGGCATTGCTCGCTGGTGGTTGTTTGAGAGAGCTCTGTGGCGCTGGCCGCCGAGTCTACGCGTGCTACACTACTCAAGCCTAATGGGCATGGCGCACCCTTATCATCTCCCCCCTTGCCCTCCACCGTTCCCTGCAGGTTCCTCTACTGGACCTGAAATTACTACGGAAAGATGGTTACCTGTCAACACAAGTAACTGATATCGCAGAGCAACCTACAAAGAACACCGAGGACGACGACCATGTATATCCAATACTTTTGCAAGAAATTCTTCTCGGGTACAGGCGCTATCGGTTCGCCTTCTGCTGTTAGCGGGGGTGGCGTGCGCAACTCAGGTCTAACAGTATATCAGAAATGTCTCAATCATGTCAAGCAAAGGACATGCCGGGGTGGATGACGGGGTGACATGAGTGTGATGGTTGTGTTATGTACCAGAGCTGGCCTGGACGTGTGGGGAGGAGGACACGAGCCATCATGTGGAACTGGTGAGACGAAATGGTCAATGGCAAACGGAAGACCGGAAGGAGAGAAATGGATGGTCAGATGTGCGGAGGTCGATCCGGGCAGGTAACACTGAACATTTTATAAGGACGAGAAGTTCGAAGATAAAATACAGCTTACTGCTTTCACTACCGAGGTTGGCCATAAGTCGTCCGTGACACCAGGACGGTCGAGTGCAACTTGGTACATGGCCCCTTGAGACATGGGTTCAACTGACTGTGAAAACTGAGCAATGTCGTTAAGGGCGGTGTCGGATGGGATGAAGACATCGGGGGATCCTAGTGAAGATACAGAATGCAACGGTGGAAGAGGGACAGTTCCGAGTGTAGACCAAGGTGGTACGGAAAGCTTTGGGTCAACGACACGATGTTGGATGCGAATCGTCTCACTCCTGACGAGGACGACGGAGAGCAGTGCAATGAACAGAGAAGGGTACATTCTGGTGGAGATGTTGAGGACAGGGTATCTGGGGGACAAGTGTCATGAGCCTCCGACCTGACTCCAAGCTTATCCTCCAAGCTCACGCAGACGGCTATTAACAATGCCCACTGTATCTGTAGACAAGGCCGATCTTTTCGAAAGACTAGGGAGGGAATACAGTGAGTGCCCCACATCCCTAGGTTGGCTTTGTTGATCATTCCGTAGCTACGGAGGAGTTTGATAAATTATGCTTCGAGTATGGTCTCGAGCTAGACGAAGATGTACGCGCTGTTGAAACCTTGCTATTAGCGGTCTACTTGAGCTCATCGCCCGCCATCACAGACGACTGAAACTGTAAACGAGGCGATCAGGAAAGGTCTCCCTGCAGACCGGCCGGTACGTGAACCATCTGACCAACAATATGATTTGATCTTCACCACACCCTTCTAGCAACTTAAAATCGAGGTACCTGCCAATAGGTCTGTTTGTCGTTTCCCATGTCGAGCTCTACTTGATTGGGCATTCTCCAAGATACGATCTCCTTTGTATAGAAGGCATATCTCGTGTGCTCTCAGTCTTTCTGGGTAAAGCGCAGTCCCCGCAGTACAAACTCGTCTATCCCCCAGGGGGAGAAGACAATCTTCTGACAGTCCATATCCATCCCGACGTATGTCCCTTGATGACTCTGCAGGATTGAACGCCCAATTAATTATTCTCAGACTCAACGCGTTCGTCCACTGCTTGCCTGTGCTATCCTTCGTAATCTGAAGTTCACCACTCGCTCCTATGCATCTTTCATCGACCTTCAAGATAAGCTTCATCAAAATATCGGGCGGCGGCGCTGGCTTGTTTCTGTCGGTACACATGATCTCGACACGATCGAGCCCCCGTTTAGATACGAAGCTAAAGATCCAGAGGCAATCAAGTTTGTTCCGCTCATGAAAAAAGAGGCGTATACTGCCAAAGAGCTGATGACGGTTTACGAGGTATTTTCTTGACACAGGAGAAGCATGATTTTAATTCATCACCTAACTTCATAGAGCGACAAACATCTTGCAAAATACCTCCCTATCATCCGCGATGCACCCGTCTACCCGATCATATATGACAAGCAAGACCGTGTTCTCTCTTTCCCGCCCATCATCAATTCTGAGCACAGTAAAATCACTCTCAATACTCGGAATGTCTTTATAGAGGTGACTGCTACGGATGAAACAAAGCTTCAGATCGTTGTAAATATAGTCGCATGTATGTTCTCGGAATATTGCGAAGAACCTTTCACGTGAGTCCCTCGCGTCTTGGGTCTGTGGAATTCCACGCACACACCAGGGTTTATCTGCTATAAAACCATATTGCTTACGCATCTGTTGTAGGATTGAGCCGTGCAAGATAATCCTCCCGGATGGATCCATGCGTATTTCGCCCAATATCGCACCGAGAACCGTCATAGCGCGTGCATCTTATATCAACTCCTGCACATCCCTCTCACTGTCTGTTTCCTCCATCGCTGACCTCCTCACCCGCATGTCTCTTGTCCCAAGTTTATCTCCTGGCTCTGATGAGATAGCTGTTGCCATTCCTTGTACTCGTCCGGATATCTTCCATGAGGTTGACATAATAGAGGATGTAGCAATTGCTTATGGATTCAACAACCTTCCTGACATCTTCCCTCAAACAAGCACTGTCGCTCAACCTTTACCGATTTCAAGGCTTGTGGATGTCATTCGACGAGAGTGGGCAATGGCCGGATGGGTAGAAGGGCTCCCCCTTATTCTGGTACAGGCTTCCATCACTTCTTTCGCAACTACATAAAACTGATTACAATGGTGTGGGCAGTGCTCACACGAAGAAAACTTTGAGTTCATGAATCGGCCCGATCCAGGCAATCTTGCCGTCAAAATCGCTAACCCAAAAACTCTGGAATTCCAAGTCGTACGAACGTCACTCCTCCCTGGTCTTCTCAAGACTATTCGAGAGAATCGATCCCATCCTCTTCCTATTCGACTCTTCGAAGTCTCAGATGTTGTGTTCAAGGACACCACCCAGGAGCGCCAGGCGAGAAACGAGAGACACGCTGCCGCCGTATGGTGTAGCAAGACCGCTGGGTTCGAAGTTATCCACGGTTTACTGGACAGGGCTATGAAGATGCTGGAAGTGCCCAGGATTGGAAAGGAGGAGAAGGACAAGCTCAGAGGGTACTACATCGCAGAAGGGGACGGTCAGTCAGACCTTCTTCGAGCGAAACATATCACACTTCACTTACGCGTTTCCCTGTATAGAACCAGCCTACTTCCCTGGTCGCGCTGCGACAATCTACTATCGTTCTCCCCACCAAGCAACCCCCAACAACGTCAAGGAGATAGCTGCGTCCAGAGACACAGTCATAGGCACTCTGGGTGTGCTGCATCCTTCCGTGTTGACCAATTTCGAGGTCAGTTACCCTTGCTCAGCACTCGAGTTCAACGTGGAAGTGTTCTTGAAAAAGAGATCGTAAATGAGTGGCTTATACAAAAAGCAAATGTAATACGGATGCAGGGCCTGTCCTGAAAAACGAATTTATAGAATGTCACTAGTGACAAATTAGCGAATTCCTTCCAAGAACCATGACACAATTAGTTTATTAGAAATACAGTTAGATAGCCGTCCCAGGACCTCACCCAACAGCAGTTGCTTTTACGGAGGTGACAGTAGCAAGGGTATATGCCATCACAACAGCCCCGCAGCCCTCAGATCATCACAAAGTCTCTGCTCCCTCGCCAACGCCTCCCTCGCTCTCCTTGCGCGCTCCGAGTCGGAAAACCACGGCGCACTGCCCTGCTGATGACCATCTGGGCTCACTCTGTCCTCAGTAGGATCTGGGGCTGCATTGGGGGGATTCCCATCAGGTTCCGATGGTCGGCGCCAGCTTGGGAAACGGAATAAGCCGATACGCTCAAAGAAAGATTGGCGTCTGAACTCCTCTTCATCTGCAATCTCTGACCATGTTCTGCCGTGACCCCTCGAGGCGGGTGAGGAATTAGATGCATGGGAAGCTAAGATGGATCGTTCCCATCTCTTGACACGCCAAAAGCCAAGCGAGGAAGTCAGGAGTAAGAACCAACCGATGGTCATGAGGGAAAATGATAGCCATTCAGTCATATTTGGGCTCGTAAGAAGCGAACCCCATTGGCTCTCTCCTTGTTCGGGGAGTGTGTTAGTGGGTGAATTAGTGGTACTACCGAGTGTCGAGTCATTGTAGTAGTCATCAGCTTCTTTGGTGCTGCCGAACATGATCTTGGTGCCGTCTTCCCAAGAGTCTGAACCATTCGTGGCGTCATCGAGCCTAGCACGGAGTGCGAAGCCCCATTGAATTAAAGTGATGCCAAGACCTGCGCGACTCCCGGATTTGGCAGCATGTGTTGTGTGCATGACCCAAGTCAACACAAATCCAACGAATTGGAAGGTGGTGCTGACAAGAGTGTTCCAGAGGAACGCAAACAGGGTGCCTGTAGGCAAAGAGTCGACAATGACTGAGCCCGGCATGGGTGGACCAGAAAGGGCGTTGGTATCATAAAGGGCAGAAGGAGGGAGAAGCACGAGTGAGGTTTGGTATGGGGGTGCTGCGTCTGCCTGTGCAGCGGCATAGGAGGGTGGTGCTGCTGAGGAAGAATCTTCGGGGACGATATAGATGCTGTCTCCTGAATGACAAAAGGTTAAAAAAATAGACAAGGGTCAATACAAGGACTGACCGTCTTGTACGCGAGTCCCAGAAGTTGTGGGTTTCGCACTGACGTTACTGAACACGCCATCGTTACTTTCCCCCCCACCCATTATCCTGGTTCTGGTAGACGGTGCGGAATTACCGAGGCGGGGCAAGAAGGCGGTCGCGCGTCTCCACCAAGTAGAATGAGGACGAGAGCTCACATCGGATGAGAAGGTAGGTATGACACCGTTGGAGTTTCCAATGGAGTTTGGGAGCGCAAAAGGTGTCGCTGGGGGCGGTGAGCCTGGCGGAGGCTGGTCCCAATCTGCGACAGGAGTGTTGAAGTCGTAAGTGAGGGTGGTATCAGTGGGGACTTGTGAAGAGCGGGGTGAAGGAGGGTGGGGATGGAGCGGATGCGACTCGCTGGTGTTGTCGTCGTCATCGGAGTCGTCGAAGGCCGCGTCGAGCTCGGGATTCGCATCTGGTTCTGAGCGGGAGGGAATGGGCGCATATCGGACGGGCATGGTCGTCGTTGTGGAAGAAGAAGAGGAAGCAGCGCCACGCTTAACACTGCCGTTTACAAACCAAAGCTACTAGTACATTGAAATTTAGCCCATCATCGGAAATCCTTGCTGCGTAGATGTCTGGGTAGCCATCATCTCCGCATCCTGCCCCTCAGTTGTCGCTCCTACGCCCGGATAGCCCCCAATTATTCCCTGCGGCCCAACTCCAACAGGTAACCCAACAGGTCCGCCAAATCCACCAACAGGTCCTCCGACGCTCCCGATATTAACTCCTCCCGTGACACTCGTGCCACCGACGCCAATACCTCCAGGCTTGTTCGCCTCCCTGACCATTCTTGTCATCCGTTCACAGCTCTCCATGCGCGCCTGCATCATTCGCTCAAACATTTCCAGTATCTGCACGGCGGGTTCGCGACCCCCGGCACCAAGCACGAGCGGGCCCGTGTGTGTCGGCTGTGAGTGTACTGGCTGGGGAGTAGAATGTGCGTGGTGAGCGGACGCAGTGACGTGTCGAGGCGTCGAAGGCCCAGGCGTGCAGACCTGCTGGCTCGTGGCAGAGGGAAATTGGAAGGAAGGGTGCGAGAGATATGGGGATGTGAGCGTTGTCATCGGATTGATTGCCGTCGGAGGATAGAACGATGTACCGGGATTTGACGGGGTCATCGACGTGGGTGGATATGGATGGAGTGTAGCAGAGGTCGATCCGTGCGCTGCATTCTGGTGTGAAGAAGCTGGAACAGAGGCCGGGTTGAGATTCGAACTTTGGCGAGCACGGTGTTGGGTATGCGGATGCTTCAAGATCCCCCCGCGTGCGATGGGTATGCTGCGCGCAGAAGGAATGCCCTCGAGTCTCAGATTGAACGCCCTTTTGCGCTTCAACCACTTGGTCTGCGGGGAGGGAGAGGAGTTTTCCGTCGGCTTTCCCGAGTCTGGAGGGGACGTGGTTTGACTAGGAGAGCCAGGATTATCGTCGAGACTGCTATCCGCTGTGGAATCGGGGCTGTGGTTGAAGAGACCCATCTCGAGCTGAGCACGGGTACGATAGACCCACATGCGTTCCTGGTGATAGAAAGCGACAAGCGACTCGAGGAGAGATATCGTGCTTTCTACCGGATGCATTCCAATTGTCGGTGGCGACGACGGCGGAGTTGGAAGGAGTGAAGAAAGGGTGTGGGGGTGGGTATACTGGCCGGGGTGGAGGGGGCCATTGCTCTGTGTGTGGAGCGGTGTAGATTGTTGGACCGGCGTGTAGTGGGCGGAGAGCATCGTGGACAGCGACGAGCTCGACGTCGGGCAACAAGCTCGCAGTCACGAGGTAGCCCCGTGTTCGGAGTCCGCTCGAATGATAAGATTGCGCCCAACGCCGATGAAGTACGTCGCGTTGCTCAGCGGCGGAAAGGACAGCTGTTTCAACCTGCTCCACTGCCAGTACAACAACCACCATCTTGTAGCCGCAGCGACGCTCGCCCCGCACGCTGGCAAGGGTACGTACATCCCTCACCGTCTTCCTTCGCTCACCCAGACTAGATGAAATCGACTCGTACATGTACCAGACAGTCGGCCAGGATGCCATCGCGCTCGTCGCTCAGGCCCTCGACGTGCCTCTCTACAGACGCGTCATACAGGGCACTCCGTTAGTGCAGGCTGCTGAGTACGGCCTCAAGTCCGCTGGTGGAGGCGGCGTCACAGGTGACGAGACGGAGGACCTCTACGCACTGCTCTCCACCGTTTTGGTTTGTCCTCATATCTTTTCTTCTCTCTGCACCTAATTCATGTCCAAGGAACACCATCCAGACATCCTGGCCGTCTCTGTTGGTGCAATTCTATCAAACTATCAACGCGTTCGCGTAGAACATGTGTCGGTGGCCCAATCCTTCATCGTTCTCCCATTCATTCGTTCACAGGTGTCGTCGCCTTTCGCTTACCCCCCTGGCCTATCTCTGGCAACGGAATCAGACTGCTCTCCTCTCTGAAATGATATCTTCAGGACTGAGTGCTATCCTAATCAAAGTCGCTGGCGCAGGACTCACACCATCTGACCTTGCAAGATCATTATCGTCTGTGCAGCCGAAGCTTGCATCACTTCAGCGGAGATTTGGTACCCACCCGTGCGGAGAAGGTGGGGAATACGAGACATTCACAACCGACAGTCCCCTATTCAAGAGTCGCATCGATATACAGGTAAAAGAAGTCGCAGTAGTCGACCAGAACGACGTCGCACCCGTGGCTTACTTGCGAATCAAACATGCGCTATTAGTCAAGAAGGAGGTCGCACCACAAGCCATTCTCAACGTCACTGTTCCTCCCTTACTGGAGCATCCATTCGAGATTTTGCGCGCACATGTGGACAATTCGCTTGGTTGTTCAGCCTTGTGTTCAGTCACGGAAACAAGCTCTTTGCGGCCGCATGTAGCGTCTGAGCATGGGCCATCCGTCCGTCACGTCGGGCCGTGGATCGCGGTCGGCAATGTCCGCCTCCCGATATCTCATCCACGCCCTTTGAGCGTGGGTGAAGAAGTTGCATGTTGCATCGAAATACTTCAGAGTGCGTAGTGGTCCCTTTACCCACACACTTTCACGCATACTTTTAACTAGATCTGTTGGCCAACAATTCGCCCGTACATCCGGGGCTGCTTCCAACTGCAGCAATCATAACGCTCCTTCTTCCAGACCTTGAAAGCTCAACATTTTCCTCCGCCAATGCTGCTTATGCCTCCTTTTTTGGTACATCTCCTCCTGCAAGGGCTTGCGTGGGCGTTGGTGGCGTAGGGGTTGGACTGGATTGCTTAGCATGGGCTGGGGAACTGAGTGGTGCGCTAGACAAGGAAATGACGACGACGACGAAGGTGAAGGGAGAAACAGGAACGAGGAAGGCGCTTCACGTCCAAAGCTTAAGTTACTGGGCACCTGCAAACATAGGTCCATACTCGCAAGCTATCAGCGTAAGTGAAGCTTGCTATTCACTCGTGATCCCTCCATTAACTCGAGCGAATGTGTTCTTCACACAGATCCCTCCATATACATTTGTGTCAGGCCAGATCGGATTATTACCTTCTTCCCTTTCTCTACCATCGCCTTCGGCTTCCCCCTCACAACCGCCAATGACCTCCTCGCTTCCATTTGAGACCGCTCTGGTTCTACAACACGCGACACGAATTATCCGTGCAAGCCCAAATTCTGGGTTGGGCGATGGTAGCGAGGGTGGATTCGGCGGGAGTGACTCGAACCCCGACTCGGAAATAGACGATATACCAGGATATCCACGTGGAGAGGGGGGGTGGATCCAGCTCGCGATATATTATCTCACCCACGCTGCGGACGTGGACCCCGTCCGAAAGAACGTGGAATTGATCGATGGAGTACGTCTCTCCTCATTCTCTGAACACGCCCATCCGCTGATGATTCGTGAAGTTGGTACCGACGCTCTATGCGGTCGTTTCGTCTCTTCCGCGCGGCGCCCGTGTAGAGAAACAAATTGTCGTCCACAGTGGCCGATTTGTCACGCTTGATGCGGGAGAGGACGGGGAGAGTGACGAGGTGGTAGTCAAGTCCCCTGAATTTATCCAAGGCACGCCCCTCAACCTTTACATTTTCTAAAGTCTTGATGTTTCGAAACAAAAGGTGACATCACAGCTCAACTCCCCGAATGCCCTCGCGCCCAAGTCCAAGTCCACTATGAGATATCTGGTTTTCCACCCTCTTCGGAGGCTTGCGCTATCATTTTTATACGCGAGTGTGACGTAGGTGGCATGCGAGACGCGCTCGTAGCGCAAGCAGCAGTGCAAATGACAGCGACACGGCACTTTGCACCCTTTTTGAAGCGCACCTTGGCTGCGAAAGCATTTGTGAGCCATCGGTCAAGCGAGAGCGGGAGGCGTACGTCAGACTTGTGTCCTTGTCCTCTTGCCGTGTACTAAATGGTTGCACCCCCAAACTCAGTTGCTGTACCCCTATTGGAAGCTATGTTTGGGAGTGAGATGCCAGCGCTGACAATCGTGCCTTCTCGCTATAATGCTGCGAGGGTGGGGACTGGATGGGATTGTGTACTTACTATGATGGCTGTTTAGCTAGTAAATCTTGCCCAGTCAAAGGGTGTGGCAAATTAGAATACGCTGTCATAATATGGTGTACATGCACAATACATGCAAGTGAAAATGTTGATCATGACCAAACGACAACAAAAAGCGGTGGCTAACTAAGAGGTAATACTGCAGACGATGCAAAGGGCAGTGCAAGCAAGTGTGGATTTGGCATGTTCTGCGCGTTCCAAGTGTACGTTAAATTCAAGGTTCCTCCTCTTCTGTCTTCAATGCCTTCAGTGTCTTGAATGCGGCCCAAGTGTCCTCCTCCGACTTTGTAGGCGGGACCATCCGTGCGAATAGGGCCCCTAAGAGGGTGCAAAGCCCACCAAACCGCAGCACCCAAGCCACCCCATTCTTGCCAAAGTAAGTTGTATGGTCACCAAGGCCACCAGATATAAGGTTCAACAAATTGGCATCTGAATGTGGGGAGGGAAGGGTCTCCGGGGAATCGGATTCATCAACAATGCGGAAGATGAGGCTAGCCACAAGAGCGATCTATGGTGTCCTTGAGATTGTATAGGTTTGGGAGTAGTAAACCCAATACGTACGATGAACTGTGGCATCACGATCGCTAGGTTGTGAATTCCAAGTATCGTCCCACCTGCCAAAGGTTTGGCTTCTCCATCTGGAGACTCACCAACAGCAGTGCCGTCAGTCTGTTGTATGAGTGGATCACTTTCATCACCGGAGCGCCGTGCTGCGAATCGTGGATTAACCATCGTCGAGCACTCGGACATCTCCTTGAGGAACTATAAAACTATGAATATTCAAAACAATAAGAGGACACGAATACTGACCTCCATGATGATGGCAAAAGGTACCCAGCAAGCCACGCTCCAACAAATTCCAACAAGGCTAATCATAGTGATCGCCCCGGCAACTGTGGATATCCAAAACGAAGAGAACATGAGTACTGTGAAAAGTATCATGGCAACCATCCAGATGTCCCTCAGGAGAATCGGTCTTCGAGGCAATTGAAGTGACTTCCCGGAAGCAAGAGCTTCCTCACGCCATTGATGAAGGTTAAGGCGGAGGCGTTGAACGCGCGTCTGCTCATCATCGCCCTCATCGGGGAGCAGGCGGGGATCGCGACGTGCAAGGATAGGAAGAAGAGCACCAGCGATGACGGCCACTAGGAGATGAAACCAATTAATCAATTATGGTCAGAGACGACGCGGAAAATCATACCGATGCTGTAGATAAGCATCGCAAATTCACCAGTCCTTGTAGCTATTTCAATGTCAGGTTCTTCACCTAGTTGGTAGGCCATGACTTGACCGACATAAGTGGTGGAGTAAAAGAGGAACGGGAACCTTTATGAAGGTCATGTAAGAGGGGAACGTACAGATGGACGACCACAAGGGTAAACGTACCACCCCATGAAAGCAAAAAGTTGTACGAAACAAACCTTCCTAATGGGCTTCGGCAGGGTGATGACAGCCAGATAGATGTTCTCTAGTATGTCGTAGAGCCTGCTATGCCTTACATCCGAGCGGTCAACTTGTGCAGATGAAAGTGATAGTCAACCTTACCTCACTTTCCTCTTGTCAAATGTCTCCTTCTCCTCATGGCAGAAACATGTGATCCAGACGGTAATGACGAGGAGGAGGATGCTAACAACACAAAACTTTCGGAATTGATCCCCGCCCAAGAAATTTAGAAAAGGAAACATTGCAAGAGGTAAAAACCCTGTTCATGGCATGTTGTACGCTCTATCCTGATACGAAACAAGACGTGAACGCACCAAAACCATACCCAACAATGTTGCCTGCTTGGGCCATGCGACTGTGCCATGCATTTCCGGCGTTGAGTTGTTCAGGGGGTGTTACATCCAATAGGAGGTTACGCAAGGATGCTTGCAACGCATTGAGCGCAAAGTCGAGAACATAAAATGCAAAGACGGCGATGCCGATGGATACGTTCGAAACCTACAAAAGAGATGAGAAAGTGAGGGAACATTTGTACAATCGGTGACGCACCTGCTTCTGCCGTTCAGGATCCCAGTCTCCAGCACCTCCGCCAAACAAGTCGACAAAGACGGCAGCGGTTCCTTGGCAGTACGCAAGCGCGGCGGTGGAGACCGCGAGTGCCACAGTCGAGAGAACAATCCAGTATCTCCGCCTGTACTTGGAATGTGACGAATCTGAGATAGCGCCTTCACCACAATTACTCCCCTGCGATATCCGCGCGAACGAGAGGGTTAGACGCACCGATAAGGGGCTGGGCGATTAGCCCGCTGATAGGGCCAGCGAGCCAGACCAGACTCGTGACCTGCTCAGATACGCCTAGAGATAGGAGAAAGGGCGTGCCATATCTGGGCAAGCGACATTGATGACATGCCTTGCACACACTCATGAAGACACTTACCCGAGCTCCACAGTCCAAGCAATTTGGGAACCGGCCATAGATATGCTGAGCGTGATGAGGTTCCATGTGGACAAACGATGTCGCGTGTGTTCTGTTGGAACGGGCGCTCCCTTCCCGGAGTGGTCTGTGCTATTATATGAGACTGCTGTTTGGCTGGAGGACTGTGGGCCCTGTTCAAGGTGGAGGGTGGAAGTGGTGCGCTGCCTGTTGCGAGTAGCGGGCCAAGGTATTTGGGAGGTTGGGTCGGGGTCGGGGTCGACGTTGTAGGGAATAGTCATGGAGGTGGTATAAGTGCTAGAGACGCTGCAGCAAGCACTCTCGGGTCTGATTCTGTCTAACCAGGTTCAACATGGCCTTTTTAAGTCACTCGTTTTGCCGGCTTTCTCCGGCCAGCACAGAAAAAAATAGTAGTACCAAGTCCATGAAGGCTAATTAAACAACAGTTCGACTGAAAAAAGAAAAGAAAACACAATGGATCAACCGCGAATCGACGTCGTCGAGGAGCCTCTTCGATGTCCGTTGTGACCATGCTCTGGTGGAGGGGGGGTAGCTTTCGACAAAAGACTGAAAGGTAGACGACGTGCAATCGCAGCGCTGCGATTGCTCTTTCTTGGTGCATATTGTGTAGACGGACCAACGTAGTATATCTCTGGTTCTTCAACCAGCTTCTCCTCATAACGTGGGGAGTCAGACGAGGACGTCCTGGAGGCGATGGGAGGGGGAGAAAGACACGGCTGGGCGGGGCGTGCACTGCTCGGGTTCGTCCCAGCCCTGTGTCGAGATGCATCCATTTGTGTTGGCTGTGCGGGAATCGCGGACGGTGAGGATCGAAGCTGTGCGGCAGAAAAGGATGGCCTCAGAAGCCTACGGGGTACCGTCGTTCCTGCAATGCCTAAAGAAGAGATGCCATCAAGTTCATCGCCACTCGCCGAGGGTCCCGCTGAACTAAAATTCGGCCCAGCTTGCGACCTGTTGTCTGTCGAAGACGTTCCTGCACTTCCACTCCGATTCCGTCTCATGTACTTCTCCATTTCGTCGGCATCCCGCTCTCTCATCCGATTCACAATAGGTGATAGTGATGTCTGAGGCGCAGGGTTTAAAGACAACGACTGTGGTGGTCCAGGGGAAGGTAAGGAAAAGGTACCATTGCTACTTGTGGATGAAATGTTGTCTGGTCTCTGTGGTGATGAATGCAAAAAGTGAGGTGGCTGTCTAGGGTGATGAGACGTAGAGGAAGATAGTGAAGATAGGCTCGTAGTCATGTTGGGGGTAGCCCCAGTGATGTCAAAGTCGCCGCTGTCTGAAGTTGTTGTTGTGCGACTCTCGCTAGAGCCGCTTCGCATACGCGCAGCAACGCTGTCAAGGTCTTTTGACCTCACGGGAGCCCGATCTAGCACCAGTCCGCCTCCCCACTCGCTCCCTCTAGCAGCGGCCTGAGCAAAGACCATACGGCGAGACTTTTTGTTGTACTCGAATTGTAAACGTGCAGTATCCTGTAACGTATCTCTCGTGCTAAATCTACTGATTGCCTTGAGAGTGCTTCTGTCGGAACACGACGAACACTCACGAATAAGCGTAATCTGAGGCAGTAAACCCATCGTTGTTACGTGCGGCGAACTGACAACCTCGCTCAATCAACAGTTGGACGATCTGTGCTATAGATGAGCAACGAAGCAAACAACACTATGCCCCATACCGGTACGTGACCCCAGGAACTGGCACTAACGATGCGACTATTGGTCTGGGCTTGTTAAAACAGGAAGGGTCACGCACTAGTGAAGAGGGGTGTTGCCTTTATTATCAGCCAAGTCAAAATCAGCGCCCAGGTCACACAGCATCTAGCAACAAACCGATGGTATACGAAAATAAGACACGTGAACTGAGAAATTCAGAACCCACGCACACGGACGAGTTCTTCATTTCCTCTCAGTGCGGCCATGTGGAGTGCAGTCCTCCCCTGAGAATTAGACCAATCAAGGATCCACGCATAGCGGTCGTAGTATAGCCGGGCCATCCGTAGAGCAGCACCCATTTGGTCGACTTGAGATGGACCGGGAGCATACGGGTTCAGTGGTGGTGGTTTGAAATCGGCGAGTAACATGAGGATCGTGTTATTCTCGGCATCCTGGTTGTCGGGAGGTAAGCCGGAGGTCAAGGGGTAAGCGGTGTGGTATACAGACTCTGCTGAGTTCTTCGTCATCGTGGCCAGCTGCGAGAAGAAACTCGAACGTTTCTTCGTGGCCAAGGGCGGCAGCCCACGCAAGAGACGTGTACCGCTTCGCGCCGGGGTCTGGATTTCGCATGTCCGTCCGTTGTATGAGCCTCCTGACGAGAAAGAGGTTGTTCTCTGCGGAGAGTTAAGGTAGTGCGACGATGAGTAAGGAGAATGGGTACCCTTGACTGCCCTTCGGAGTCTCGCTGTCGCATCTTTCTCTGCCATGAGGGGGAAATGGAAGTGGGGAAACGAAGATGCGCGAGGATAATGAAACAATTGGGCCTGATCACGTGAGGTAAATAAGCCAATCATTCATCGCTAATGACCATCACCGCCCGTCATCATGCCCAAGGTCGTTTCCCGCTCAGCGGTCTCCTCATCCACGGATGGTAAGCTCGACTATCTTTACACCTGTCTGTCGTTGATTAGCACCACAGCCCAGCCTACGGCATCGGCAACGGCAGCTCTCAGGGTGTATTGTGAGTCACCACTTCTTTAAGTCTTGCTGTGACTGATCGTGTGTATTTGCTCCGTAGATTGCATCTGTGGAGAATTCATCGTTTGTCTAATTAATCCCGATCTGCGTGTCTTTTTACGCTCAAGATGGCGTTTTCTTCCAGCTCGTGATTGAAAAGAGCCTTGCATCGCTTCCGAAGCGTCAAACGGATGGGGCTACCATCATACGCTCCCAGGACAGCGGAGTTATGAAGGCGGTGGTGTTCAAACTGAATGCGAAGCCCGTCGAGCCTGTGCTCGTCGAAAGGTACAAATTCGTCCCTTATAACGTGAAAGTCTATAAATCGCATGTCTCTTACAGGTCAAGTGGCTATGAAAGGCAGTACAGATTCTTATGTCCTCGGTGTAATTTGCTGGTTGGATATCAGTCATTTCCACCGCCCTCCAAGTCCGCGCCATATCTCTACATCTTGAATGGCGCCCTGACACAAGTGCAGGGCCAAGTGCCCAAAGGTGCTTTTGATTTGGAAGATGATGTAACAGTACCATGAGGCAAAGCAGACGAGTTGGCCCGATTCGTCCTCTACATGTGAATCAATCGAACTGTTAAGTAGTGGATGTCAATAA
>JBBPMS010000001.1:84465-112989 GCA_038090435.1 Phylloporus scabripes | reverse complement strand
AATTCGGTCTTCGTGAATCCGATAAATAGTGTGCAATTACAATCTGAGGGCACCGTCAGCAACGAGGCACAAGCAAATCTTGTTCCGTACCAATTACATTATTCCCCGTCCCATCCAAGATGCAATGCTACCGACTCAAAGTCCCATTCTTTCTGCCAACGTCCGATCTCCACCCGCATATGGGTGATTAAACCCACGGTTCCGCCGCCCCGCTCCTCCTCCACCCCCTGTCCCATTTCGCCGTGAAAATCGCTCCCTGTCCCGCTCGCGCTCCCGGTCTCTCTCCCGATCGCGCTCTCGTTCTCGGGCACGTCGTGGTCGATCTCTCTCCTGCGGCGAACGCGGCCGGGTACGTGCATCCTCGTCTACCTCCATCTTGACATTCCCTTTCGGACGCTCAGAGGGCGACACGCGGGGCGAGCGAGAAGCCTCGTGCTTGACAGACGTGTGCGCCCTTGGCGCAGGAAGTGACACACTCGACTGCGCTGGCGATGCCTTGTTGTCAGACAGACGTGGTTTCTTGTGTGCTCTAGGCCCGGTCGGAGGTGGCTTGGACAGCCCGTTCGTCACCGACGCATGTTGCCCGGGATGGTATGTATCGCGAGTCGACGGATGGTGTATTTGGGAGTTAGCCTGCTTCTGCCGCAGCGAAGTATGGAAGCTTTGATATGACTTGTCTAGCTCGGTCCTAGCGTCTGCTGCGTAAATGTCTGCGAAAACAGCATAGCAATAGCTTACGAGAGTGATGCGATGACCTGATGGGACTCTAGAAATATGCAGTCAGCACAAGGCTAGGTGAATGTGACCAACGACCACCTCGGAGTGCACTCTCTAATCTATCCACTACGCGTCGGAGAGCTCGTACTTCCTCTTTCAATCTCCCAGTTTCACCATGCTTCAGCAGGTCGTATAACTCATCGTTCTCTTCCTGGAGTAAACGTACGCGTTGAGTGAGCGCAGCACTAACTGTGCTCGAGGGAGAAGAACTAGTAGCGGCGGCTTTGTTGACATGTGGCAATAGGACAGAGACTAGCGCGGGGGGTAACGTAATAGCGTCTGTCGTGGACGGCTGAGGTTGCACAGCGAGGAACTGGCGAAGTCGCGAGATCTCTGTCTGTGAGGATTCGGAAAGAGGTCAACAGACGCCGCAGGGAGGCATTGGCGCCCTCAAACGGCTAGCGGTCTCACCGTGAGTTCGGCAACCTGTGCGTCTCGTTTTCGAAGAGCAGTCTCGAGCTCTACCTCTCTTGAGGTGGGCAGCTCCATGACCGAGCGGACGGGAAAGTGGTACGGGCGAGTGTGCGCGGACGGGGTAGGGCGACGCCGCTGTGTGGTTGGTGGCAAGACCTGTTGACGCGCCTTCCCGTAAAGGCAGTGGCTGTCCTCATATTTCTATTTACTGTTGGCTATTTCCTTAGTTCTCCATTCTACCATTCGTTTCGACAGTTGACATCATCTCACGTGTTCTCGATCTGCACCACCGATCGAGTCCCAAGTCCAGTACAAAATGCTTGATTATCCCCTTACACACCTCCCCCATCATGTCAAAGAGAGCTCGCAGCCCCAGTCTCCTCACCGTGGAAAAGAGGCAAAGGATTGACCGTTCATTCACATTCAAAAGGGTCGCCACCAAACAGGCTGCCGCCGCCGTCCAGGAAAACCCCCCTTTTCTGAGACTGCTCACTCAAATGCGCAACGTCATCCAGAACCCACAGCAAGGAAAATCCATAGTCTATTGGATGCGAATGGGTGACTTGCGCAGTATGTTGGTTTGGCCCACAACACTGAACCGTCATCCCTGAATTATTTGACAGTCGTTGACAATAGAGCGCTGGCAGCAGCCTCCAAACAAGCTGTTCAGGACAAGTTGCCGCTCTTGGTCCTCTTTGTGCTTAGTCCCGAGGACTATACAGCCCATGATACGAGTAAGCGGAGAGTCGACTTTGTGCTTCGCAATCTGTCCGAGATCAAGGTATCGCTGGCCCATTTGTGATGACGAGCTTGCTCACACATTACAGGAATCCCTTGCAAAACTTGATATCCCTCTGCACACCGTCTCACACACTCCTCGCCGCACGCTTCCTTCAAAAATCACTGCTCTGCTCGAGTCCTTTCAATGCACCAGGGTGTTTGCCAACATCGAATATGAAGTAGACGAGCTCAGGCGCGACTTGCAAATACTCTCTATCTCAAAGGAAAAGGGTATTCGACCGCATTATTTTCATGATAGATGCACTGTTGCGCCTGGTGTCATCAAAACAAAAGACGGAAGGGCTCACGCAGTATGTGCACACTCGTCACATTATCTTGGTATGCTGATCTCGCCATCCATAGGTGTACTCTCCTTATCAGAAAATCTGGATCACGAAGCTAAACGAGAATATCACCGCATTTCTCGACGAGTCTCCTCCCCCAGCAGCTAATGCGAGCTCTGTCCGCACCGATCCAGCTTTCGGCAAATTGTTCGACACACTAGTGCCTCACTCCGTTGAGGGGTTTGAGTTAGACCCTGCTGACAGAGACACAATGGTCAAGGTTTGGCCAGCAGGTTCGGCCGCTGCTGAAGAGGTAGATATTGTTTGACTCGTCTTTCCCACCAAAGCTCACTTCCGTTTGATCCAGATACTTTCACGCTTTCTGAACACCAAGGCAAGGACGTCGCAGTTAGGAATAGCCAATCCATTGGCAGGCGGAGCAGAGATGTCAGACAAACGGAGCCGCATCTCCATGTACACGGAAAACAGGGATAGAGGTGATCAAGATACGACCTCCAGGCTCAGTCCCTATCTCTCTGCAGGCGTCATATCGCCACGGCAGTGTGTCCGTGCGACAATGACTCTAGCTGGACTGAAGACGGTGGACGCTCGGCGGACTACTGGAGTCGGTCGCTGGGTCCAAGAACTTGGTATGCGCTATTTCGCGATCTTGGAATGGATTCTCATACGTGATTCAGCTTGGCGGGACTTTTATACGAATGTATTGGCCCATTTTCCCCGAGTATCTATGGGACGGCCGTTCCAGGAGAAACTGGCAAACGTGAAGTGGGAAACCAGTGAAGAACACCTTGCCGCGTGGAAGCAGGGACGAACCGGAATTCCCATTGTCGATGCCGCTATGCGGCAGATGAACACAATGGGCAAGTTGTTTAGGACATTGGCAGTCTTGTGCTCGTCTGACCCGTTCTTCAGGTTGGATGCATAACCGAATGCGAATGATTGTCGCGATGTTCCTGTCCAAGGATCTCATGCTAGATTGGCGACTGGGAGAACAGGTTTGCTATTCAGTGCCAACATGATGTACAACTCACCAACATCGTAAGTAGTACTTCATGGAACAACTCGTCGATGGCGACCTGGCCAGCAATAATGGTGGATGGCAGTGGGCTGCATCTACTGGCGTTGATGCTGCACCTTATTTTCGCATCTTCAACCCATACACACAGAGTTCAAAAGCTGATCCAACAGGTGACTACATCCGGACGTATGTTCCTGAATTGAAGGACTTGCGAGGCTCAGGTAAGGATCTTCCGTGTCTCAGAGCCGGGTTGTTCACCTGGTGAAAAAGATCTTCATAATCCGCCTGCAAAGGTTGCTGATAAACTGGGATATCCGAGGCCCATTGTTTGCCATGCGGACGCTAGGGGGAGGGCGATTAGAAGGTATCAGAATCCGGGTGAAGAGTAAATAATCTAGAGTATTTGTTTCATGAAAGTAGAATTTTATTTCAGCTTGCATTAAGATAATGGTGTTTTGCTCGCTTGACACGGCAAGCACTGGACTGGCGCGAACCAAGTCTCTGCATTCATGGACGCAAACTTCAACTCTCTGGCTTCGCGCGTGGTTGAATCAAACCGTTCTCGGGACGATACAGAAGATGACGACGACGCCATCTTTGCAGAATTGGAGGCAGAGATTGAGAACGCCGATTCAGCTGCATTGAGAGAGCATGGACTCGAACAGCTCAGATTGCAGTATGGACCCATATTTTCTCCTCGGGATGTCAGGTTAGAGCTAAAGGACACTACCAGGTCTCACAAGCTGAAGGAGATGCAGCAGAACGCGCACGGTTCGTATACCGAGATCACCAACGAGAAAGAAGTCATTCGGATAAGTGCGTGAGTGATGTCTCTGAAAAGAACTGAAGAGACTCGTTGCCAAAACCCGGTGCATCAGCAACGAACCTCGCTGTGTCATACATTTCTATCACAGCAACTTTAAGCGATGTGAGATCATGGACAAGCACCTCGCCGTAAGCAACGCGTCGACGTCCTCCTTGACCACTGACGGGGCTCCTAGTAGAAACTGGCGCCGAAATTCTTTGCCACGCGCTTCATCCGTGTGTTTGTGGAAAGCGTACCATGGTTGGTCGAACGACTGGCCATTCGGGTGCTCCCGTGTGTAATGTGCTTTGTGGATGGTGTCTCGAAGGATCGGTGCGCTCACTGCTGCCACCCTGTTGTCCATGCTCACACCTGTCGCTAGTCTTGTTGGATTCGAGGAGCTTGGTAACTCCGATGTATTCGAAACCGCTGTTCTAGAACTCAGGCTTTCGCAGAGCGGTAAGTCCTTTTGTTTTAGTCTTAGGTCTAGGTTTGATACCTCCGAAATAGGCGTCTTGCAAAAGGCCGAGAACTCGTTTGGTCTCACATACTCTGTTGGTCTTCGCGGCAGGGATAATAACCTCAGAAAGAGTTATGAAGAAGAAGAAGACTTTGATCTCGATGATTGATTGAGATTGGTCGTCGAGGATGATTGATGTCGTTGATTTCCTAATCGAGGAGTTGAGGAGATCACCCTAACGTACATGTACCCGGGTTTCGCTCTTTCTATCATGAAGCTCATCGGAAAGTATGTCGATAAAGCCGGCACAGTAAGTTTGCGATATGTGTCCAAACGGTTTGGCTCATGAAGACAGGGTCATGTCACCCTTCGTCCTGAAGACGACGAGGATATGTGGCATTTGTACAATCTCATACAACAAGACGATCTAGTCAGAGCTCATGCCATTCGGTATGAATCACCCTCAACCTGTTGTTATATGACACCACTGATGGATATAGACGAGTGCAAAACGTATCAACGACCGGTTCTACAGAATCGCATCGGATCAGACTCAAACTTACACTTCAAGTCTCCAAAGTGGAGTTCTCCACCTCTGGTGCTCAGTCATCCACAACAGACCAAGCACTCTCAGGAAATTCATCACAATCTGCACCACCTCCGACGACTGCTGCACTCCACATATCTGGCCGAGTGACATCCGAGAACGAACATGTCAGAATGGGGGCTTTTCACACCCTCGACATCGAACCGAACCGTGATGTCCGGATCGAAAAGTTTGAGGGATGGGATAGTATAGCCCTTTCCCGCGTCAAAGAGTCCTGTATGCCCGGACGTGGGGCAGAGGTTGGTGCAGTCGTCTGTGGTGAAGGAATCGCAGCCTTTTGCCTACTGTCTCAGCACCTCACCGTCATAGCTCACCGCCTCTCCGTACCCATACCCCGCAAGGCTTCTGCACCTGGGACGTCTCAGCATGAGAAAGCAATGTCAAAGTTCTACACGATGGTTTACGAGGCATTCGTTCGGCACATTCCTTTCTCTAGTCCGAGTATACGTGCCATCGTGTTTGCAAGTCCGGGCTGGGTTAGAGACGCGGTATACTCTACGATGATGGCGGAAGCTTTGAAACGAAACGACAAGCTATTAGCCAAGTCACTGCGTGAAAAGGGTCTTAAAGTCCATGTTAGCAGTCCCCACGTCCACAGCTTGGTGGAAGTCTTGAAAAGTCCAGAGGTATACTTGCATCTAAACCACAGGCCGTTGGCTCACTCGTCTACGTTAAAGATCGTCGCACAGTTGAAGGAGACAAAGTTTGCCCGTGAGGGCATTGTCCTGGACAGGCGAGTCTCTTCCTTTCCGATTGGGCCCAAATCCTTAATCCCTCTAGGTTTTTCAAAATGTTGGGATCAGACGAAATGCGTGCGTGGTACGGCCCTGAGCACGTTTGTTTGGCTGCAGATCGAGGGGCAGTCGGTACGCTCCTGATATCTGATGGACTCTTCCGGTATGTCCCAAGTTCTGTTGCCAATGCAGTTGAGATAGAGTTTTTTTTTGGCAGGGCGAGTGATCCAAAGACAAGGAAGCGGTACGTGTCGCTAGTCGAAAGCGTACAGAGAAAGGGGGCGGAAGTAGTGATATTTTCTAGCATGCACGAATCTGGTCAACGTGTGTACAACTGCTGGCACAACTTTGAAGTGTCTGACTTTGTCTGCAGAGCTCAATCAACTAACGGGGGTTGCAGCAATCCTCACCTTCCCGCTTGACATCGAAGTGGTCGAAGCAGAAGAAAAGGAGGCAGCGGAAGCAGCAGAGCGAGAAAAGCTTGAGAGAGAGGGTGAAGCTGGGTAATGTTGGTATTGGATCACGAATGGATCACTACGCTACTGGTGATTCCTATCGAACCTATCGATATTATCTGAGCAAGCGACTTTCATAGGCTTCCCAGCCTGCAGCTCGGTATCTCTGTGCTTGTTTTTCAACTTCCTCCGCAATAATGCCGTTCCCGGTGCCAAAAATCCCTCTGCCCACAATAATTACATCACACCCAGAATCTGTGACCACCTCAGACGGTGTCCTATATTGTTGCCCCATGGCATCGCCCTTGGTGTCTAATCCAACGCCAGGGGAGAGGATCAAGAAATCCTCGTCACCAACATCGTCCGTCTCTTGTGCTCCGATACCTTCCATTCGATGTTGTGCGATGAAACCGATAACAAAGTCGCGTCGACTCCGTGCCATCCGAACCGCGTCTTGCGTGTATGCGCCAGTCGTGAGGGCGCCTTTTGAGCTCATTTCGGCGAGTAAAATCAGTCCCCTTTCGAGGGGCAGACCGACCGATGCGAGACCGCTGATAATAGAGGGACCTGGTACTGCATGCGCGTTTGTGATGTGAGCCCAGCTTGCGATCTTGTAAATTCCACTCGCGTATTGGAGCGCGACAGTGTTACCTCGACCAGTTCAACACATATGAAAGATCAGCAATTCTGGGGAGCCTCACCTATGTCGGCAAACTTGCGATCCTCGAAAATTAAGAATTCGTGCTTCTTGCTCAGTGCTTGCAACTCGTCGATGACAGATGGCTCATAATCCTCAAGGACGTCAATGTGCGTCTTGACAGAGGGGATGAACAAGGTAGTAGCAATGAAAGGAAAGATCATGTACCTTTATAAGACAGACGTATGGCCCAACAGCGTCGATGATGGCGAGGAAATCGCGCTTGCGAGTGACATCGACACTAACGGAGAGATTTGTTTTCTTCTTTTCCATGAGCTGCAGGAGGGTTCGTGCAGCGGAATTACGATGTTTCTGCGCACGTTCTGCATAACTGCGTAGATGAGGCGACGACATGGGCTCCAGCTGGGCTCAGGTGGCACTTGCCGGTGACCTTGATGTCGACTTCCGTCCGTGAACGTGAAGACGACGACAGCGATTCCAGGTCTGCGAAACGCACCAAGACGACGGAGTTCGACGACGACAGCGTTGGCGAAAGCTCCCAAACAGTGTCCATCCTTCCGCCCAGTCACGTTCTCTTGGGTCTTCGTTCTCCACAAACCACGCCCGATGGACTCCGTCAATTGCTGGAATGCGATGTTGGAATCTCTGAATACACATGTCGCGATCTTCCTCCAATAAGCGGCATCATCAAGCAGCGGTGAGTACGCCTTCCTGGCTCGTGTAGCAAGACATTGACGGTTCGTAGATTCACGGACTTTTTGGTCAACGAGGTTGATCTGGATCACCAAGTGGTGCACATCAAGTCACTTGCCTTGCCAGAATCAAAGAAAGAGAAAGACAAGACATCTGTTGTCACTGGAGAGGGTGCCGACACGTCGACCGGAGAGATCACACAGGATAACGCGCAGGCGGGGTCATCGAAAAAACGTCAGCCAGACAGCACTGTTACCCCGAATACTGGTGCACATCAGGAGGCAGCCAATGACGAGGTTACCTGGGAAGACACATTCGAATCATCGTTGTCACCCTTCCTCTCTGAATCATCCATCGTCGAACTCAAAACAATGTTCCTTGAGGGTCCCGAACCTCCGCGGGCAAGTGACAATGGTTGGATGGGCAGGATGCACATAAACTCAGACCATGTCGAGACCTCCCAGCAAGAAGTCCAACAGAAGAGTAGGCCTTCCTCTTCCGACAAAATGCGGGGTAAGGACGAACATACCCGTGGCGGGCGCGGGAGGCAAAAAGGTCGTGGTGGTCGTTCACAGGGCAGCGAGCGCGAAGACTACCGCAAGGTTTTTAGCGAAGTGTGTCGTTCAGCAAGACCATTTTATTACTTCTTATACTCAATTGTAGCCCATTGGCTCAAAAGCTGCTCGGACATCCCTTCATCAAGTGGTGCGACAGTTATTTAGAGGAAAGCTTGAAAGCGAAACGGATTTGTCCACTCCTGTCGGCGAGGATGGCTCTCGCATCATCATCAGGTGGCAAAGAAGAAGCGGTGGTCGTGGAGGTGTGCGAGGTGATTCTCAAATCCTCAGATACTCTTTCTATTCTGATATCTTCCCAGCTCGAGGCGAGCGAATGCCGCGCGGGGAATATCCTCCCTATATCCATTTCACACTGCAAAAGACGAATCGCGATACACAGGACGCACTCGCCTATTTGTCCCGCACTTTGCACGTTAACGTCAAGGATCTCGCCGTTGCGGGTACGAAAGACAAAAGGGGCGTCACAGTGCAACGCGTGTCGTTGCGGCGTGGCAACAAAACTGTCGAAGACGTATGGAAAGCTGCCAACCAAATTGGTCGTCGCTCAGTGCCCGAGGCAGTTTTCCAAAGGGGAGAGCGTGGTGTTCGCATTGCGGACCTGAACTATCGTAAAGCAGGCTTGGAGCTTGGTATGCTCAAAGGCAATCAGTTTGTGATCACTTTACGGTTAGCGCACTATCCCTTAACACACCAGTATTCATTTCTGATGCCGGCTCACCCTAAGGAATCTACAAGTTGATTCAATGGACACGCTTGATCGGGCGATGAACGGCATGAAACAAAAAGGTTTCATTAATTACTATGGTATAGCGCAGCAATGACATTCAACGTGAAGCCTGACGGTTTCCAGGGATGCAGCGATTTGGTACAGCTGCGGTACCCACGCATACTATTGGCTTGGCTTTTCTCCAATCTGACTGGCACAAAGCTGTTTCCCTGATTCTTCAGGTGCGGCCCGGAGAACACCCGGACGTCGTTGCAGCTCGGGAGGCATGGCTGGTTGATCGCGATCTTGACCGCGCCATTGCGCTCATGCCTCGCCGCGTTGTCGCAGAAAGATGTATATTAGAGAGCTACAAAAAACAAGGTGGAGAAACAAGAAACGCCATGGGTGCACTCTCAACTGTGAGTTATGCCACCAATTACGTTTGATAGGCAAACTAAGTGGTGTTTTGCACAAGATTCCGCGCAACCTCAGGTTGATGTACATACATGCATATCAGTCATATGTATGGAACGCGATCGTCTCTGAACGAATTCGCTTGCACGGCGCCGACAAGACAATCCCCGGAGATCTCGTGTACGAAGAAGAACCTGCAGGTAAAGCAACGTCAAGTGATCCGCTTGATGAGAACTTGGACGAACCTATGGCAATTGATGAACACGGTGGGTTCATCCTGTCGCGCTTGGTTTGATCAGATCTGACCCGTGTTCCCAGGGGAGAGCGGCAATGCTCCTAGAAAGACCTGTAAATCGCCGTGGGTTCCACCGAGAGTGAAAACGCTAACCGCAGAGGATGCCCACAAGTACTCTATTTTCGATGTGATCATGCCACTACCAGGGAGAGACGTCGAGTATCCCGGCGGTCCTCTTGGGGAGCGATATCGAGAGTTTCTAAAGAGAGATGGATTAGACCCCGATAATTTTATTCGAAAGCAAAAGTAAGGTGTGCTTGACTTGTTCTAGATCCGGCTGAACTTTCATCAGAGAGTACACCCTTAATGGATCCTATCGAAAGATTCTTCAGTTACCAAAGAACATCTCATGGTCTGTTCTCCGGTATACCGACCCCGATGTTTCACTTGCGCAAGCGGATGAAGACAAGCTTTTGGGCTTCGACCCGCCAAGCATAGTGGAGGACGGCAAATTCATGGCTTTGCAAATCAATCTGACACTTGGGACGGCAGCTTACGCTACCATGGCTCTGCGTGAGCTCACCAAGACGGAGACGAGTTCACATTTTCAAACGGAACTTACACAAGCCTCTGAAGACCAGCGATTTCGAGGTACAGCACTTCCAGGCGTTGGTGATCTCGGAGAAGAAATCATAACCTCGAAAATATAAAACATGAATAGATATCTCGGGAACAATGCGGAAATGAGGAATATCCATAGTAGCATTAGTGTTGCATGATATTTTATTCCGTTACATATAAGTTTTGCTTAGATTCCGCAGTGCTTGAGGCAGTGTCAAATTCATTCTGTGGTGCGATACTGTCGCTGGTCTTCCACTCTCTTGTTTCAACGACTGCCAATGACATGGGTAAGATAGAGAAAATCGTTTTCTGGTCCCTAGTATTGGATCTCTTCGGTAAGCCTGAGACGATCGTTGGGCTAGGCCTGCCACCTTGTGACTTGTCTGACGTGTACGGAAGCTTTTACAATCCCGCTCCCTCTCTTCCCTCGAATCATTGAATGGTATACAGTGGCAAGTGCATACGCTTGTGTACTGTGTCTTATTTCGTATTAATATCCTTCCAGAAAGAAGGGTCTGATCCCTCTGGCTTACTATCGCGAACATTGTTCACCATCTCTTCCATCCGATCCTTGTTCTACAAACCCGCTAATAATCCGCAGCGATGGGACGTGGTGCTTCTGGGTGGGTCTATGGTATATGCTAGATGCATTTAGATTGCTCACTCGGTATTATATACTATACAGGGGGATTGATGGGCTCAGCCTTTTCGTAAGTAAGTTGCGTGATAAATAAACCTGGTTCCGACTCTCAGCTTTGCAAGAACGCTCCAATTCCTCATCTCCCCCCTCATTGGCGCCCTTTCTGAAAAGTATGGACGTCGAAACATCCTACTTGCTACCATGGTTGGGAATATCCTCTCTGCACTCATGTAAGTCTCCCCCCACTCGATGACTCACGCGAACCTCACATTGTCATATCAAAGTTGGATAAAAGCTACCACTTTCTCATCTTATATGCTCTCTCGCATAGTAGGGGGGCTCAGCGAGGGAAATGTGCAATTGGCGACGTACGTACTTTTCCTCGTACCTAGCTCTATTGTCTTTACAAAGTTTTATCAGTGCGATTCTCTCGGATATTACCGCCCCTGCGGAGCGCTCCAAGTCTCTTGCGCAAATCGGCATCGCATTTGCGATCTGCTTTTGCATAGGTCCGCCCATTGGAGCGTACTTTGCGTCTCAGCCTGTCCCGGCCTCCGTGAGAGCGCTAGGAATTGAGCTAAACATATACGCGGTTCCTGCGCTGATAACACTAGTGCTTTTATCCGTGGAGACGCTGTTTTTGGCAGTAGCTCTTCCTGAAACTAGAGGCATCCGGCCCAGTGGTGGCAAAGATCAATCACAAGTCAACAAAGTAGAGAAAGCAAAGACGAAATCTGCGCCAAAGACAGCTCAGGAACGGTTGAACCTACTCCAAACCTTACGTTGGCTCCACTTCCTCTTTTTGGGCATCTTCTCTGGTGTCGAATTTACACTTACATTTCTCACATATGATCGTACGTCATCCTTTTCCCCAAAGAAACATCGTCTTAAACACGCGTCCGTAGTCTTTGACTGGAGCAATAAACAGAATGGTGCTCTTATTGGGTCCATCGGCATAGTTAGCGCTCTACTGCAAGGCGGGTACGTGCGCCGGACAGTTTCCAAGGTGGGAGAGAGTAAAATGGCAAGGCGTGGAGTAGCGAGCTGCGCCCTCGGTCTCTTGGCGCTTTCCTTGGTCCCCCAATTTGCTCTGGAACAGTCAGCCACCGCAGTCCGACTTGTTCAAATTGCTGCCGTGTGTCTTGCTTTTACATCGGCAACAGTTGTCAGCTCGCTTACATCACTTGCGTCCTTGCAATGTGATGAAGGGGTGGATCAGGTCACCGGGAAACCCGTGAAAACGCACCCACAGCTCTCCAAAGGGGTGGCGTTGGGTGTGTTCCGCTCCGCCGGTCAATTAGGAAGGGCCATCGGTCCTTTACTGGGTGCGTAATTTCATAATTGCCGGACAAACGGTGAATTGCTGAATGTGGATCACTAAGCCTGTGCCTCGTACTGGACTTTTGGTCCGTCCGTGACCTATGGCATCAGCGCCGTGGCGATGATCGTCCTAACGGCCTCGATGACATCGGTGGCCACAGTACCAAATATCTTATCTTGATTACGATTTGTCTCATGACGAACAATTGGACAACTATTGAAACATGTTTCATATTGAAAGGTCGAGTCGGTGGTATATAGATGGACACGACCAATAGACATGAGCGGACGTGGGCTGAACATTAAACGTCAAGCAAATATTGGGGGTAAAAAGTTGACCATAGCCATCCAACGGATCCAGTGATATCTACACAAGTTAGCTGAAGCAATAGAATTTAGTGGAATCGTAAAGTATTGGGTCCGGCAAGCAATGTCCTGCGCAGACTATGACTCTGCTGCGCTCTCGATATCAATGAGGTTTGGGGATGATGGTATGCGGTTCTCCATACGGGAGGACTGTGAGCTTCCCTGGTGGAACACTGGATCGGTTTCGGCAGAAATGGTCCCCAGCCAGCCAGCGTCTGGAGAATAACGAGTCTTCTCTGGAGGAAGATGAGGGCTAGATTGTGGTGGCGGGCTACGTGGTGGAGTATCTATGCCATGCGACTGAGCGAAGATTGCAGGCAGGAAGAACAACACTCCTCGCGATCGGTGCCTTCGGTGCCGAGAAGAGGACCTCGTAGAAGCAATGCTGTCGCGTTGATTTGTAAAGAACGCAGCAGCACGATCCCTGATGCGATAAACAGTGTCAACAAACGATGGTGATCCGCGATGAGGAAGGGGGGAAGAAATGTCGATAGAGGACGAGATTTCAGATGGAGAGGGTGAATCTGAGCGGACGTCAAAGGGAAGGGGGAGGAGTGAGACATGCTCTTCAAGTTGAGGAAAAGTCGAACTCGAAGGAGAGGGGGGTTGGGTTGAAGCAGCTGAGGCAGGAAGGAAGGACCAACGCATATCAAGGTGCCAACGGTCATTGCGTTGAGTCCACCTCGGAAGAAGGACATCATAGCCGCCAATCCTTCGAAGACTGTACTTCCTCGAATTGCTTGGCATCGCAAGACGATATAGCCCACACAACAAGACGACCAAACCAAGCCACATCAAGGGTTTGCCCCAGTGGCTTAGGAAGCCAATGAATGGAGCGTCATCAGCATGCCAACTACTTCCATAAAAGTGGGTAAAGAATGAATGTGGCGCCTCCCCAGGCTTGGCATTCTTGCCGTAAAGTGATTTGGGGAGGATACGGACATCTCCTGGGTGGTCGAGGGTAATAGGGTGGGAAGAGGTGTAGATGCTATACTGAGCAGAGAGAAACATGGGGCCAGTTGAGAACATGACGGTGGGATAGTTGAGGAACCAGTCATGATCGAAGGTGACGAGGTTGTGGATGGTCTGGGCAAGGAAGGGATGACCTTTCTCGGCGAACATGAGGTCGTTGGAGACACCGACGGGGATGGTCTTTGGCAAGATGACGGGGTACACTAGCAGCGGGTCGAGTGGTCGCAAGCAACCGATGTCAAGGTCGAGATAGATGCCGCCGTAGTGATAGAGAACAAAGTAGCGAATCGCGTCGGCGCGCTGTATGACATATTCGTAGTCATCAAAGGTATCGAGAAACCAAGGGTAGTGTTCTGCGATGAACTCGCGGGAGCTGGCATCTGTCCACAACATGTACTCGCTGGGGGGGTATAAGAAGGAGTAGGGAGGGGAAGGGATAGGACGTACTAGTCAGACATCATGTCGCGACAAGCCTCGGAGATGTTTTTCCACTTTGGAGGGAGGGTCTCTGACTTCCAAGTCTGGTGGATGATGCGCGGGATGCGCTGGACCATGCCGTGCTGAGTCGCGTTCCATCTGGACGAGTTGCTGAGCAAGGGAACATCGAGGTCGGAGAGATACGCTGCGGGGTTAATGGCGAGGTAGTAGGACACGGAGGAGAGGACGAGGAGTGTGCCGCAGAGGACGAGGGCGAGGAGGACGAGGGCGATGTGCAGCGCGCGTCTCTTCGCCATGGTGGAGAGAGGAAGGCCAGAAAATACGAATTACCAAAAGAACTAGTTAAATTTAATATACACCCACACCCGTCGGACGCATATCCAGTTCAAACACGGCCCTCGTGTGCGCCTCCGCCGCACGAACTGACTCCCGCATATTCGCACCATCCGACGCCCACTGCTCCCCGATCACCCCCAGCGTGCCCAGCGCAATCTCCCAGTCCCGTCGCGACCAGTCCTGGCCCCGACGTGCACCCACATGCCCCTTGTGCGGCCGCGACAGAAACACTTGCACACGTGGCGACGACTGCGGGAATGCCCTTTTCGTGTTCAGGTACTCCAACGAATCTGCTGTCGTCCAGAATATCAGCCGCTTCCGCATATACGCCGGTGCATGTCTCGACATTGCAGCCGCAGCCCCAAACATATCTGCTTCTGCCCCTGCAACCCTCCCCACCAGGTCTAGTAGCAACTCCCCAAAGTGTTCGATCACTTGCAAGTGCAGTATGTCAAGCGGGTGGATAGGCTGGACAACTTCGGTCATCACCGAGTCATCATCAACTTCCATCCCATCGTCACCATCCTTTTTCACACCGGCAGTGTCCCGCATCACATTGCTGTGGTAACTTGGGAAATGCCCGCTAAACCGGAGCATAGAAGCCTCAGGGCCAAATACAGTCATGGCGAAACCCCGACTGCAGAATCTCCCTTTCTCGGGAAATAACGTCGGGATTCCTATCCGGCTTTGTCATTCCAACGCTGTCAGTGCCATTGCGATGACGCGTGGCTTACCCGCGCTTTCCGCTTCCACCGCCAGCAATTTGTCTTTGCTGCACAATAACGTGCGACATTGTCGGACCTGGTTAAAGTATTGACAGCAGTCGAGAATTAATCCGTCGTTTGCCCTTTCCGTACCGTACTCCTGTTTGATCAGCGACATCTTCTGTGGATATTCGTATCGCACATACTTGCCCATTTTCTTTCGCCTTCCAGTTGCCAGATGCTTTGCAAGTTTCATCCAACGCTTGGCCCTTGACACTCTTCCTCTCCTTCACTTTCTTCAGTAGCCAGGTGGATGCCCGTCGTGCTGACCATGACAACCTATTGTGGTTCTTCTGACTGTTAGACACGAAAGTCAATTGACATGCAACATGGTAGATAGAACATGCTACGCACGCATCGAGTTCGTGTATCACAACCCCAGGGATGATAATCAACACAGGCAGCTGTTGCTGCTCAGCCTCCAACACAAACGTTTGTATAATATCAAGAAATTCCAGTAGTATATTGGTATCAAGTACCACGACCGTCCACCGCTCCGTCAGCGGGGCCTTTGCGAACATCGAGTTAATTACATGTCAGATGGGTGAATGCTTTACGGACAGACCTGCATCTCAACATCCATATTCGAAATCTCATGGATAGCTTCAAGGGAAGCATCAAGCCGACCCCCCCTCGCAACTGCGCCACGCAGCTTCAGTAACGAGGAGCACTGCCCGTGATTCTACTTACCCTCGGCTCCATCAAGCATGAACGAACTTGGATTCCAAGATGGCATCACGAAGCGTGTCAGCCTGGTGGTGTCAATGGGGCAACTGAGCAGCAAGTTGCCACATGTTCGGAGTCTCCTCAACGCCTCACGCTTCACAATCACACCACTTTTGAGCGGAAAGAGAAACTCGTCATAGTGTATTACTGATGTGCAAGGTGCAATGATACAGATGGCTGGATGGCCTGTGCTTATGAATAAACTACTCCAATAAAGATGTCATACAAGATTCTCGCAAAACTCATGAGAATGCGAGTTTCTTCATCGGAGGCGTACCATGTGCCTCTTGTGCGGGATAAATGTCAGAACTTTGATCATCGTCGATCTTACGCTTAAGCATGGCACGTTTATCAGGGGAAGGTGATAACGAAGTTCGCTGACCGCTCCCCTTCGAAGGTGTCGAACGAATATCTGGCGTTCGCGAGCGACTACGACCTGACGTACCATCCCGCAATCGTGCTGCCAGGTTCTGGGCAGAGGTTATAGCTTCCGAATGACAAGTTGCATGGTAAATCTATGCATAGGTTACTACCCCAAAGTGGCAGAGAATGATGTTGTCACTCACCCTGTCGTCTCTTTTCACAGCATTCCTCCACACCCACTCTTCATCCTCCTCTAAGAACTCAGATTTCATGATTTCCTTACATATCGGACATGATATTGACTTGGCCTCATCGCCGGGTGGAACCACAACAAACTGCGCACGAAGTTCGGCATCACGCTGAGCAGCTTCAGCACCTGTTCTTGCCTTCAAAGAACTAGAACTAGAGCCGTCGGCTCGACGTTTCCCCTTCACATCCGACATTCCTTCATGAAGCCAGTCCTGCGAAACCATTAGACAATACAGAAAGCACAAATAATCGCCATACCTCAAGACTAACAAACCAGCTCCTGCTGTGTCCGCGACCCTGGTTCTGATTAACTTTCCTGTTCTGTCTGAAGTGCATGTCTAAGTGGTCCTCCATTGCTTTTCTCCCCGAAGCGTCATCACCAAATCGAATGCCACACTGCTTACACTGAGACGGAAGCCGATCGTACAGAAATGACGCAATAATGGGGCGCTTTCTGGATAAAAGATTTGAATAAGAAGTTAGAAGTAGGAGAAATTAAAATGTACCTAATGATGTCCGTGGTTGTGAGCTTGATTTTCTCGGAAAGAACAGCTTTTCTGTAAGCACGAGCATTATCGCGGCTGGGTACGTTGCATGGGGGAGGTGTCCGTTCCTCATCGGTCTTGGAACCTGTACCAACGGGCGTGCTATCAGCCGGAACCACCCCCGCCCTCAAGAGGGCGTTATAAAGGCTCGTGATACTGTTCGGAGGTATCGCTGGAGTTGTAGGCAATGATGAACTGGCCTGCACAGACGAGAGAAGAGCGGAGAGATCCGTAGGTTCAACTTTCAGTAGCTCTGATTGATAACTGTAAGTCGAGGGCTGAGGAAGAACATTCGAATATATCGATGAGAACTGCCGTGCATGGGTAGGCTGTTGCGCATATGGATATGTCGATGTCGAAGAGGGATACGACGAAGATGGAGCCAGGTTTGCCGACGACTGTGGTGTTTGTGATGGGCGCGTTAGTGATCGCAATTGACCAAGAATTTGACGTAGTTCATCTTGAGAGACACCAGCCTCCACCAGTTTTCGCAACTAAATCGGCACAAGGCATGAAGTACAATCAACGATAAGATCACAAATCCTCACCTGTTGCAGAACCTCCACATGTTTCTGTGCCGTAGCATCCCACGGATTGGCTTGAAGGGCTCTCTCCTTTTGACTTAATGTGAATTCAAGCTCGCTCAGAACTTGAACCTTGGAGACTTGGCCAGACGCATGCCCCTGTACAAGACATGATATCTCGGCGGAAAGAATGAACAACATGGAATACTCACGTTTATTGACGAGGCAGAATCGCCATCCCAAACGCCCCGTTCGATTGCGAGTTGAGTTATGACACCAAAGAGTTCCTTACCGCTCGGTGCACCAGTTCTCCAGGTAAGGAGCATTTCTTCCATTTTACTACGAGTCGGCTGATCCACCTGCTGATAAGTGTCGAGGAAGAGTGGGATAACGAATGGCGCAAAATGGCGCGCATACGGATCAAAGACATTCTTGGAGATGGCGTCGAGGAGGTAAAACGATGGCAACTTCATCCAAGGGGGAACCTGATAAGGAGCAAACCGGAAACGGAAAGATGAGTCAGCTATTGACTGCAAGAGGGTAGAAGAGCAAAAACAAGCCAAAATTATGTTCTACAGAAGGCGGCTCGTTCTCATGGTCTCGTCCTCTTCATACCGCTGTCAGCAGCGGTGCCCATCAATGGGGCGATGAGAGGTTATCTTTGCTCAGACTACATGAAGAAATCTATATACATAGTTCGCAAGCAACAGACAACAACCGCAAAAGCGAAGGCTCGCCCATCCGATCCGCTGTGATGAAGTGAAAAAGTTTCATTGTAATGAATCAAGGCTCACCCTTCTAATGTGCGAATCAATGCACTGGGCAACCACATCAGCCCATCTTGAATATTCTTGAGCGAACATGGATAACGTCTGGATTATCGGCCTGGAGTTAATGGTAAGCTCTGCCAGACGCGCAGTAAAATCACGTCGGAACGAGTTGGGGTCCACATGATATATTGGTGTGGCTGGTAGCGGTGGTGGCTGGTAGGAATACGCTGCTAGAGTAGACGGATAGCCAGGTGCCGGATAGGTGACCTGCCCGTAGGCGGGAGGCTGAGAGTACATCGACATGTCACTTCAAGCTTATAACGCTGTAAGCTCTTGCCAATGTTACACGAGTTTCACCTAGAAACGCCAAGCGAGAAGACTATGAATTTAATATTCACTTAAAAGTGACGGTGGCTGGAGCTCCCAATGAAACGATGGTGGTGGGTGAAAGTCAAGAAGCAAGTGTCGCCGTGCTGACTTGGAATCACAGCCTTGCGAAACTTTAATCTCCGACCGCGAATAGCCGGTTTAGTTATTCACTGTGGGTAGCTCGGTGTACCGAGTTCAACGACCTCGAGAATACCAGCAGCCACAAAGTACGTCAGTTTAGTCGTGTCCACGATAGTCTGGTCGTTGTTCTTGTGCATCTGGGTATTGTGGATCTCGTTTCATGCAGCCCAGCACGATGGATTTCGTCCACAATCAGAGGATAACTTGCGCTAACTGTGCTGTATCTTAGATGCGCGACGTCCTCAAGACTGAAGAAATCGATATTCCGGAAGGTGTCAATGTCGAGATTAAGGCTCGAGTCATCAAAGTGACCGGTAAACGGGGCGAGCTGACGAAAAACGTTCGCCATATCGACATGGATATCCGAGTGGTTAAGGCCGGCAAGAACAAGTCGAGGGTTATCTTGGCCGTCTGGCAAGGCAGGCGAAAGCATGTCGCCTGTTTAAACACCATTAAGAGTCTGATCAACAATATGATCACTGGAGTGACGAAGGTATGATACATTCGTGACCGCACTGAAGAAAACATTGACTCGGTAATCAGGGCTTCCTCTACAAAATGCGCGCCGTCTATGCTCACTTCCCTATCAATACTATCATTCAAAACGATGGACAAAAACTGGAAATCGTAAATTTTTTGGGGGAGAAAGTACGTCATTGGAGAAGTACTTCGAGCAGTACATATTGATTATTCGACAGGCTGTTCGGCATGTCAGTATGTTGGATGGCGTGACAATAGCAGAGTCAAAAGCACAAAAGGATGAGCTTATCCTGGAGGGCAATGACATCGAAAATGTCTCACAATCAGGTATTTTTACGGTCGACGTGGAAAAACAAAGGACTGATAGGCTTCCGCAGCCGCCTCCATTCAAGGCAGCTGCAGAGTTCGGAACAAGGATATTCGTAAATTCCTCGACGGTGTCTATGTTTCGGAGCGGACCACAGTGGAGACGGATTAAGATGTTGATGCTTGGGCTAATCGGTATACTCAGAATTCATGCAAGTATGCGGTAATTCCCCAATAGCTCTGTATGATCACGCATACTACATCCCTTCACTGTTCCAACTGTTGATACGTGATAGCGAGTTCATGGAATAAAAGGGATCCATGTCGCAACCCGACGTCGGTAGGATTCATAATCGTTGCCAAAGAATCGTATCAACGCCTTCTCTTCGACTATGGAATAGTCAGGGGTCGAAGAGATCGAAGAAGGGAACGGACAGACCTCGCGTCCGTCGGTAAAAGAACCTCCAGAGGATCAAGGCGAAGCCGATGAAGCTGAATGGATTTTGCAACACCATTTGCGTACCTAGAGCCCAGTAGAAGAAACCAGCATAGGAAGGATGACGGAACCACCTAGCGCAACAACCGAAATCAGTTGGCATTGACGTTCAAGCGCTGACCTACGTGTATACTCCATCGGTCACTAACTGATGAGAGTCTCGTTTGTGGAAGGCGACTGAGTGCGAGAAGTTAGTAGATGCGTGCATCATTGCAGTCGTCCGTAACGCTTGTCCACCGAATACCAAAAGAACGCCTATTATAAGCAGTTAGATAGCACGGAAAGACGTTGCATGATCTACACACCAATGGGAGATATATATTTGAGAGACTTTGATGAAGGAACGAAGAACAAAGTTAAAAGGTATTCTGCGAGCGCAATGCCGTTCGCGACATGATACATTGCGCCGTTTTCAAGCAAAAACGCTCAAGATAAGTGAGCCAGAGTCAGCGTTATAAACAATAGTAATGTGCTCACAGTCCACGCTACATTTTTCTAGATTCCAACCGGCAGTCACTGCGAACTCACCCCAGTGGAAGGCGGACCACGCTGCAACAAAGAAGCCGAGTTGGTACGTGGCCCACCAGGGTGATGGGTGGCCGCCTTGTAGGAAAAGGGAAAAGCCGAGGGCAAAGAGACCCCCGAGCAAGAAGGATATCGTGGACGCTGCGAGTGGGGTATTTGGAATGTTACCACGTTGCTCTTTGTGTGCGGGAGCTGTCAAGAGGGGATGTTTCATGGCTTTGCGCTCCTCTATGCGTCGTTCGAAGGCATCTACTTGAGCTTGTTCCATGGTCGGAAGTGGAATAAGAGGCCCAAGTCCTTGCCTTTATTAGCCGCAACTAGTACGTTGACTCGGGGTCATGCGGCGCTGCTTCTGGACCCGTCATACCTTGTTTCGTTCCTTTGCGTCCACCACCCGAGATGAGATTTCTGATACTAGGAATATGGCACTTGTCGCTCACATTGGTATGAACTGACGGTTTGTGTCATCGATGCCACTTCCGAATATCTGACGTCCCCCGCAGACTCCGGTAAAACGACGCTAACAGAGTCCATCTTGCATAAGTCCTCCTACATTTCATCCCCCGGCTCTGTCGACAGCGGGAGTACCACGACTGATTTCCTCCCCGCGGAGAGGGAGAGAGGCATCACTATACAATCCGCAAGCATACCGGTCAGGTGGAAAAACTGGAATTTTAATCTTATTGATACTCCGGGTCATGCTGACTTTGGCATGGAGGTCGAGAGCGCTAGCCGCGTCGTCGACGGTGCAGTCGTGTTAATGGACTCAGTCGAGGGTGTCGAGGCACAGACCAAGGGCGTATGGAGACAGCTCTCCAAGTGCGTATTTGATACATTCGTCTGGCCTGGTACCAGCGTCAATGTTCACCATTTCAGATATAATGTAGCTACTCGCTTGCTCTTCATGAACAAACTTGACCGACCAGGAGCATCTTTTAGATCATCTATGCTATCCCTCTTAGCCCACAAATTGCATACCAACCCTGTGGCGATCACACTACCTTTGGCGTCCATGAACCCGGAAAATTACGCTCGGGCCGAGCCAGGCATCGAAGGTTTGGTCGACCTTGTCAAATGGGAGCTTTGGAAGTGGTCAGAAGATGGAGAACACACTCGTTGCCCGCTTCCTCTAGTTCAAGATACTTCAGAGTTTAGAGGAATATTGCCGAGTAATCATCCCATCATCCCTCATCTGGTACCTGCTCGAATGACACTTCTGGAAAACCTTGCGATGTTCTCTGAAGATCTCATGGAACGAATTGTTGGTCTCCCATCAGATCCATACTGTTATTTACGGATACATGCCACGGAAATAATTCCTCATCTGCGAAAAGCAACCATCGAAAATCAAATCCTTCCTGTGTTATGTGGTTCTGCCATTAAAAACATCGGCACAGAGTTGGTTATGGATTACGCTGGACATCTACTCGCGAGTCCTCTCGACGTATCCCTCTCTGATGAGTCTCCAGATGCTCCGCTGCGTTTGTTGGCATGGAAGGTCGCTTGGGATAAGCGGAAAGGATGGATGACTTTTGTACGGGTGTACTCGGGTGAGTGTATGTTCGTTGCATAACCCTTTTTTTAATGTCCTTGCTGCTTAGGAACTCTCGAGCATCAGAAAACTATGTACAACGTCAACACAGGACAGAAAGAACAGATCTCAAAAATTCTTTTGCTATATGCCTCCGAAGCACAAGAGGTCGACTCTCTTCCATATGGTTCCGTTGGAGTTGTTCTCGGTCTCAAGCACACTCGCACAGGAGATACCCTCATTGACCCGCGCGACGTTAGAAAATCTGATCTCTTCCAATCATCACTTCGAGGAGTTACACCACCCCCACCTGTTATGTCTGTCTCGGTCATTCCTAATTCCCACTCTGACTTGGACCCCGTCCAAGAAGCCATACACTCGTTGATTCGTACGGATCCTTCGGTCCGCATGGATAATCAGGAGGGCCAAATTCTTGTTCATGGCCTCGGCGCCTTACATCTAGAGATAATCGAAGGCCGGCTGAGGGATGAATGGGGCGCTAAATTCGAAATTGGTGACCGCCAGGTCAACTACCGAGAATCAACAAATTGTAACATCTCGGCTCAGCTGGAAGAATGGTCAACAGAGGTTGCTGGTAAATCAATGACTGTCAAGATCGCGCTTTCAGTAGCACCTCTTGGAGAGAACGAGCGAGGCGATCCAGCCTTCGATGGCAACCTTGTGTTGGATTCCCGTGGCCACCCGCTGAAGGCTTTTGATTTATATGCCAGTCAACTTGACCCATTAGCGAACCTCGCTCGAGGTATTGCAAGTGCCCTTTCCAGCTCCCCCCACACGTCCCTTCCACTATCCCATATCAAGGTCCAGGTAATACAACACATTCTTCCGCGCTATGCGCCGCCCTCCACCCTCGTCGGCGCCAGTTCGTACATATTGCGCTCTAAGCTTAGAGAGGCAGGAATGGGGCCTATCCTCGAACCGTGTGTCGATCTCAAAGTTTCTGTCCACATGAATACCCTCGGCAAGGTCGTTAAAGACATCACTGAAAATGGGGGCGAGGTCCTCGACCTCACTAGCTCGTCGCCCACAGTGGATGAAGATGGGGATCCGTATCGCTCTGACGGGTTGTATATACCTCCCGAAGAACTTACGCCTTGCTCGACTTCTCACGTTGCATCTTCATCATTTGCTTCACCACATGCAAAACGAACAATTCATGCAATTGTCCCGCTGAGCCGTATGCTAGATTACTCAACACGATTACGCGCGTTGTCAGGAGGTCATGGTAGCTTCGACATGACGAATGCGGGATTCCGACAAGTGACAGAGCCTCGCAGACTAGAGATCTTGAAACAAATCGGACGTGTTTAGTGTATACTGTATATGATACACACTTTCCTCGTCTAACATATGGCTTAGGTCAATTCTCTCACTTCATCTGCATCTCCGAACAATACCGCTCCATCCACATCGTCGTCATCATCCGCCGTGACAGCATGCATATGGCCTGCTGCGTTAAGTGCCTGACTGAACATTATGAGGTCGTTGTCACTTCCATCATCCTCGGTTCTTGACACCTCATCATGGAATAGAGGCACCGCAGGAACAGTCCTTTCTCTCGCAAACCGCGCTTCGCTCAGTTCCCCATCATTATCTGGAAAAAACAAGGGGGTTTCGGCTCTTTGTCTAGTAGGATATTCGTTGGAGGGCTGGTGCTCCAGACTCCCGCGCCGAAGTGTCGTTCCAAGGGGCACCGACTGCAACCCAGATTCTGCTCGTTGAGACGGCCATGGCTCAACGACCACACAAAGACAATGGCCGCGTATTGAGAAGGATTGATATTTAAGCTTAAGAAGAGGCTTCGGCTTCAACTCTTCTTCCTCCACAACAAGTGCGACATCTGCTGTGTCAGGGGAAAGACGTAGTTCGCCATCCATTTCTCGGGAAACGGCATCTCCAGAGTCGACGACAGAACTTGATTGATCAATGTTCCTTAAGCACGGGTCTTGCACGAGGAACGATCAGACTTACACTGCAGAATCTTCAGGGGACTCCCCACCCATCTCAGGAGGTGGAGGCTTCATGACAACGCCTCCATCTACATATCCAGAATCGCCATCGTCGTCTTTCTCTTGGGCATCGACGACGACGCGACGTTGCTTTCGTACACGGCGAGGCTCCCTTGAGGTGGAACCAACAACGTCCATGCCATCTTCACTCTCCTCAGCAGACCATTCATCCTTATCAAGATACCTTTGAGACCCTCTGCCCTTTCCTTTGGTCTTTGCACGCTTGCGCTTGCTTTGCTTGGCAGATACATGGGTTCCCGTTCGGGAGCTTCGATCTGTGGGGTCAGCAGGGAGGGCGCGCCTGGAAACGGTGTCTGAACTAAGGGGAGCAGTGACAAAATACCTCGACTACAGATTTCATTGATATTTGGGGTTGTTAATTCGGCAATTTGCCTACCTTGAAGAGAACTGTGTGTGGCTCTGTTTTCCGAAAGAAATAGGCAAACTGGTAGGTTTCTGCGAGACAGCTGCACGTGTGAGCAAACACCACTTCAGCGAGTTGTATACGAACCTCCGCGGTGGACCTCCACCGACCCTCGCTTGGAACCAGGAGCAGCTCCTATGCCAAAGTAGACGTCCTTCTCGGCCTCAAGCTTCGGGATAACTCTGAAAGTTGGTTTGAAAAAGTAACACGCGACGTTCCAACAGGCGTACAGCAGTCTCAAGTCTGCGAGAACATGTTGCAGGACTATATCCGACATCCAATCAATATGCCGTTCGTCGAGATAAAGCTGGTCAATGCATTGATCAGGCTGGCGTGGCCAAAATGAAGTCACTGACGAAAAGCGGAAGAACAAGGTTGGTAGATATGCGCAAATAGTAAGCATTTCTTGGCTTAAAAGTCATGGATTCGAACAGGCTGTAGCAAGCTGAATCGATCCGAGACCCCGCAGAAGGCGAGTTGGAGAGAAGTGTCGCTTTAGAGCGTTATTGTGTTATACAGACCAATCCACAATCACTTGCTAACCCTAACCTTACGTGCCATAAATTGTATTATTGTATTAGATTGTATATTTTTGCGGACATATCATCTCAAAAATAGGTTGAGGGTTAGGGGAAGAAAGGCTACACTCAGTATGTAATACAACAGTAGATTATGTCTACGCTGTGTTGTATTTCGTTGGTCAACTTCCGAGTCAACTTCTCGAAGAACCCATACTCTCTGATAAACCCTATGGTCGTTCCGGAAAGGTATGGGTTATAAGGGAGCACACTCATCTTACAACATAAAAAAAGTCCACAGAGGATTGATAACCTGCCAGGAGCTCGCCTATGAACACTAGGTCTGGGAGTCAACAAGGAATTAATAACTTCCTCAAACATCTCGTTCGTTACACATCGTTAATATTCACAACAATACCTGATATCATGATTTCGGTGGCGCCCATGCCATTTGTTCTGTCTGTTTTACGGCCCGGTGGTCTAGCTAAAAGTTCCCAAGTAAGAAGCTATGTACACAGGTTATTGCGCAGTGATTGATGTGAAACTAAAGGTCCTACCTTGAGAAACTAGAGCAATAGCCGATGGGTAATCTCCAGGTTACAATGCATCAGCCAAACCAGTTTGAAGGATTCCAAAGCCGTAGCAGAAGGATCCTTTCACGCGCCTTGGCGCAACCTCGATGCCGGGTTATTGCTTCAGCGTAAACATGCGAGTCGATTCCATCCTGTGCTCCCAGAGTCGCTGGTATACGTCTGTGGTAGAATAGGAATTTGCACGATTAAGATGGCATGCAGGCCACTGCGACAGAAATACTGAAAGTGTGACGGGCATCAGCAGATCACAATGCTTGCAAACCCATCAGGTTGCGAGGCCCATAGCATAGCCGACTGTCGTCGGTATTGATCACAGATACCATGAGCACACACGCCTACTTTCTCAATGATTGCGCCATGATTCGCAGCAACGTTAATTGCTGTCCTCGATTCATTCCATAGTATAAGACCGAGACACAATAATTCGTTTAGTCCTTGTTGTCCTTCGCCACAGGCGGACTCGAGCAAGTGAGACAAGTCGTAACAATGCTCTAGGCGACCTCGCTTGGCTGGTGCGAAGACGGGCTATACGTGGCGAAAAATGACGGCAGTGGGGAAAGATGGTGACTATGGGTACTGCCGATTAGATGTGATTGATAACCGTCGACTCAGGGCAGGCGCCACAGATATCTCAAAATCGCGCTGGCGTGTCACTCATCTCATTCTTTCTTTCCCTCATTCAAGATGGTGCTCTCCAGTGTACCTGGCTTCCCTCGCATCGGTGCTGCACTCATCCATCAGCTTTATTGGCTTATCCACTCACTTAACATCATGCAGGTGCAAACCGTGAAGTCAAAAAGGCCGTAGAGGCTTATTGGGGGAAAAAAATCACTGAAGCGGAGCTCCAGAAAGTCGCTGCTGATGTTCGAAAAACAAACTGGATCAACCTGAAAGAACGCAAGGTTGACCTGATCCCTAGGTTCGTCCACTGTGACCTTGATTGATGTTCATGCTTATATTTGATCAGCGGAGACTTCACTCTCTACGATCACGTCTTGGATCATTCCACAGCTTTCAACGTCATCCCAAAGCGCTATGTCGGGCTCGGTCTGTCCGAGCTTGATGTGTTCTTCGCACTGGGTCGCGGACGTCAAACCGGTGGCGTCGATGTTCCCGCCTGTGAAATGAAGAAGTGGTTAGTAACTGATCCACACTACTTGTGACGATATCGCTTACTGCCACTTGGTAGGTTCGACTCCAACTATCACTATGTCGTTCCAGAACTCTCTCATGAGACCGACTTCAAGCTATTATACAACAAACCTCTTCAGGAGTTTAACGAAGCTAAGGCTCTGGGTGTCACTACCCGCCCGGTGGTTCTAGGACCAATTTCTTACCTCGTCCTCGGAAAGGCTTCCAAGGAAGCACGCGCCGATTTCAAGCCCATCTCGTTGCTCAACAGCATTTTACCTATCTACAAAAAATTGTTATCGGAGCTCAAGGCCGCTGGTGTCGAATCAGTCCAGATTGACGAACCAATCCTTGTTCTTGATAAGGCTGCGGATCTCGAAAAGGAGTATGCCACCGCTTACGCGCAATTAGCCCCGGTCGCTCCGAAAATCGTTTTGACGACATACTTTGCCCGCCTGGATTCCAACGTGAACTTCATCGCTAAGCTTCCCATTTATGGTCTCCACATCGATCTATCTCGAGCACCGGAACAACTTGATCATGTGCTAGCAGCGATCAAATCTACCCAAATTGTTCTTTCTCTTGGTGTCGTTTCTGGCAGAAACATTTGGAAGGCCGACTTTACCGCGGCAATCAAGCAAGGCCAGAAAGCCATTACTGCTCTCGGAGAAGAACGCGTCATCATTGCGACTTCTTCCTCTCTTTTGCACACTCCTGTGACCTTGGCCAACGAGAAGCAATTGACCCCGGAGCAGAAAGACTGGTTCTCCTTTGCTTTGGAAAAGGCTGCAGAAGTCTCGGCCATCGCTGCGTTCCTTACTAATCCCCAGGATCCTCGTGCCGCAGCTGCTTTGGAGGAGAATAAAATTTCGATTGCCAAGCGTCGTGAATTCGAGCATACATCTGATGATGCAGTTCGCAAGCGTGTCGCTGCCATCACGCCTGATTTGTATGACAGGAAGAGTCGATTTGCTGTTCGCCAGGAGGTTCAAGCCAAAAAGCTTCAACTACCCAAGTTCCCCACAACCACCATAGGTTCTTTCCCCGTGAGTGTTGTATCACCCGCAATGCGCGTGACATCGTTCTAACTTCGTCCCAAAAGCAAACCAAAGACATTCGCAATGCTCGTGCCAGGCTTGGCAAGCGTGAGATCACTGAGGATGAATACCAAGAATTCATCAAGAAAGAGATACAACACGTCGTCAGCTTCCAGGAGAAAGTCGGCCTTGACATTCTCGTTCATGGAGAAGCAGAGAGAAACGACATGGTTCAATACTTTGGCGAACGTCTGAAAGGCTTTGTCTTTACCCAGAATGGGTGGGTTCAGTCCTACGGCTCTCGGTCAGTGGTTCGACTTGTGTTGTTAGCCTAACCTAATGACTTTTTTTCGCAGCTATGTGCGGCCCCCAGTCATCGTCTCCGATGTTAGCCGCCCCAAGGCGATAACCGTGGATTGGAGCAGCTACGCACAGAGCATCACCAAGAAACCCATGAAGGGCATGCTTACTGGTCCTGTCACAATCTTGAACTGGTCGTTCCCTCGCGAAGATGTGCCTCGCAAACTGCAATCGCAGCAACTTGCGTTGGCACTTCGGGACGAGGTCATTGATCTTGAGACTGCTGGTATCGCTGCAATTCAAGTTGATGAGCCAGCTATCCGAGAAGGCGTGCGTGGATTCGTAGGAGTGCTTGCGCGAATTGTCTGAC
>JBBPMS010000001.1:0-75957 GCA_038090435.1 Phylloporus scabripes | reverse complement strand
TGAATAAGGTTTCACTGCTTATGCATTCTGCACCCCACCCAGGAGCAGCGCTTGAGGAATGGGAATGTAGTCGCAAGGAAAGTGGGTATAATAAAAAGGTGAAGGGACATGCCATGCGTAGCGGGAGGTCTCCATCGAGTGGGAGATGCTGCGTCAATGTCGTTCCTATACGGAAGTTGGAGGAGGAAGTAAACACCATTGCTTCAGATTCCAGCACCACTGAAAATGGTTCCTCGACTCCAGAAACATCGGCGCATATAATGCGTGCGGAAATACGACCTATTCTCACATTCATATTAATGTGGGGCACTGGCGAGATGATAGTTGGCAAAACGGGCTGCGACTCTCCACGTAGCACGTCCTCAGAAGAGTTTAAGTCCGCAATCAGATCAAGTAGCAGGTCATGACGGTCTGCAAGCGATAGAGAAGCGATCTGGACATCAAGGAAAAGGGACGGTAGATTGGCATCGCGAAAAGGACGATCGACAGACGATACTGACGGCCAATCTGACAACGTAATGTCAACTGAGACAGAGCCGACGGATATAACAGGTGGGTTTGATTGCGCTCGGCCAGGCCGATGTAAGGAAACGCCCTGGAGTTTCAAACTAAACATAAACGCCCGCGATAATGTTGATGATCCCTTGCCCAACCAAGCACAATGGACGGGGTTTGTTGTTGCATTGCTGGGCTCGCAAGAGCAGGTCGCCCCACTGAAGACAACGCTGAACTTGTGGTGACCAATCTTCTGTGATATCGTAATAGAATCCAGATCAAGACGAGCAGTGGCAATCAATTCGAGAGGCTTGCGTATCAAGCATTCAGTATATGTGCCGAAATAAATACTGCGGTACATACCATTTTATTTTGCTTCCTCCGCTTTGCCATAACTTGAACGCAAACATCCGAAGCGACAGAGGACTTGGCAGTGTTAGTACATCGCTAACAGGGCTAGCAGGAGTACTCACGGCGCTAAAAGGGCTCTTCAGCCACGGAGAAGCCACAGTGCTGAGAGAGCTGAGAGGTGGAGTAGACATGTTCTTTGTTGTAAACTCGAGGTGGGATAACCAACGCCGAAGATTGTCGGCATCCACGTGAATGGCTCCAAGGTTGACATGATTGTGAATGCTACATGGCTCAATGGTGCCGTCTCTAGGGCGAAAGCGGGCGGAACCATTGACAACAAGAGGCTCAAGTGAGCGGAGCATTGTTCCACTTTCAGATATGCCTGCCACAATTGTCAGTGCCATCCAATGAACTTGCTGTTTATCGTACTCATCTGTATCAGACCATCCGACGGGATAAGACCATGCACCTGCGACACTATGAGATCATACGAAATGGAGCCCGTCATTCGTCCTAGCGTATCATTCCAAATGCGGGTCCAGGCACGGAGGAATCCGCTGGAAATACGTGACTTCCAAGCACCCATTGCCAGGGCTCGCGCGCTCAAGACCTGATAGCTTGAGGGGAGCTGGTCTCTGACGGGGTGAACCCGAAGGCTCTGAGCAAATGAAACGTGACCCTTGAACACGACGTTCTGCACAATAAGCTGAACGGGAGGGGAACCAACATATGAGACAATGGCTTGGTCAATATTGACTTGGACCGTCTCCATAAGCCTGGGGATGAGATGAACGACTTGCTGTAGAGTCGCGGTGACGACGAGGCGAATGACAGGTCGAAGCACGGGGTCCAACACAATGTACAGACTTGATATTACGGACCACAAGTAGAGCGCCAGGGGTGACGGAGAGAAGTCAGCAAGTGTGAGGCCACGTCTATGAGTTCGCAGAGAGCGTTGAGGAACCGGGGGTGGTTCTATTACTAATTTAAGGCCCTCGATCCTGAAAGAGAGCCTTCTGGGGCCACCATCTGCGGAAGAGCGGTAGGAATATACAAAACGGTCGATTTGCCAGGTCCGATTGCCTTTGCGAAAGTATAGGCCGCGGATGGAGCGCAAGCTGACGCTACGAACGCGAATGTGACTGGAGCAGCGCATAAGGATATATGGCGCGAGGTACACGCGGGCGATGTACAGGAAGACAACAGCGGCGAGGGGCCAGCAAGCAAGGGCGACCCAAGAAGAGGTGGTAGTCGGCCATTTGAACACCAAGACCGGGGCAAGAACAAGGCTTGCAAGTATTAACCGCGAGCTAAAGTGGATGGACGGCATTGGTGGGTTCAAACGAGTGTCGTGGTTCAAGACAAGTAGCACCGCCACGTGATTCAAACAGATGAAGTGCATGCAATGGACATAGTTTTACATAGCACACAGCGTCTCTCCTCAGAATACCAACTGATGAGGATACTGACCCTTGGTAAGACCGAAAGTGGCCCGCAGGTACTTGGCCAAGTTCGCCTGCTTCTGAACAGCGGCAATGACAGCCTTGTCCACCTCCTTCTGGTCGGTGGACTTGGCCTCCGGGAATGGCTCTTTTGGCTTGGGCTTGCCCTCCTCAAAGAATTCTGCCTCTGCAGAAGATGCACCTTTCAAGGTTGGCTTGGCAAAGTATGCGTCGTTGATCTTCGAGTCGACCTAGTGCCACGATCAGACATCAGCGTGCCCAGGTTGGCGGAACACCTACCTCAAAACCGCCCAAGTCAACTCTTGTCGACGTGGCAATAACATATGCTTGGTTCACCCTCCGTAGAGGAACACCATTGATCTTGTAGGGACCCGTCACTAACAATAACCCGCTCTCCAGTTGCTTCAAAAACACCACTCTCTTTCCCCTGAAACGGCCAGCAAGGACGATCAGGACAGACCCTGGAACGATAGACGGGCGAAGCTTGGTAGGTTTAGGCGATTTGCGGCTTTTCTTTGGTTGGCGGACGTCTTCTGCGGGGTAGTAGCGGGGTGCCTTTGACGTGGGCACGAGACGGGTGCTGCCGTTCTTCTCTCCGCCAACTTGTACCTCCTTGGTGGCAGGACCGTCTGGCTCAGACTTTTTTAGGCCCTTCAAACTGCGCCGTGCACTGGCCCGGGGGGACCGTGCAGGAATGCCGGATGGGAGTTGTTTACTGCGGGCCATCTGAGAATGTGGGTGTCAGCAAGGGGTTACACCCAGAGTGCCAGCGAGACATCCAGCGGGGATGGCCCCTCAACCAGATATATGTTGGTGCATGAGCATACTGGCATGGACGATTCTCTCTAACCTTAACAAAATTACACCTACGGGTCGCTAGTCTTGAGGATTTTTGTCGTTGAGGTCGTTGATCTCTACGGCGAGGGCATACAGATGATGAAGTTCGGAGTTTTAAGTAATCGTGTGAATTATATTCCTGATATGTCATACTCCCATTTCAGGTTCCTAGGTCAGATATTCCACCTTGACAATACCCTTCCCAGTCATGTCTATCAATGGGGCTTCCGAAGGTGTTGTAGCTCAGGGCCACTTGCATTGACTCTTCTCACTTTTACTTTTTGGAAGATCCACGCATGATCATCTGGTTCGACATCGATAACACCCTTTATTCTGCTAGTACTAAGATATCCCACGCGATGGGCGAGCGGATCCATGGTCTGTCTGTATTCCATGGATCAAAGTCTGTTCTCTAACGCGGCATGAAGCATACTTTGTTTCTCTCGGTCTCGGCGACCAGGAAGCTTCAGAATTGCATCACAAATATTACACGCAATATGGACTGGCCCTACGCGGCCTCACGAAGCATCATAAAATAGGTGATTCCCTTAGCACTTGACTTATGAACAGATAGAGTGCCCGCTACTCAGATCCTCTTGATTTTGATCAGAAATGCGATGGCACTCTTCCCCTCGAAGAATGTATCATGCCTTCCCCAAAGCTGAGGAAACTATTTGAGGACCTGGATAGAACCAAGGTTCGCGTTTGGGCGCTCACTAACGCTTACAAGAACGTATGTCCCGTGAACAAAGGGACGACGCGGATTCTCACAAACATACCAGCATGCCAATCGCGTGCTCAAAATACTGAATGTCCATGATCAAATAGAAGGACTCGTCTACTGTGACTACGAGCAGCCATACTTTACTTGCAAGCCAGAAGCAGATTTTTTTCACAACGTGAGCATTCACCAATTTTTTGGCTTATATTCAGTATAATATGCTGCGGTAGGCTATGAAAATTGCTCGCATTTCCGATCCCTCGAAATGCTTATTCATAGATGACAGCAAGGTAAATGTGATTGCTGCTAAAAAGCTGGGCTGGGCTCGATGCGCACACTTCCACGAGACGGGACTAGACGTTGTGGAAGGTGGAAAGAAGAAGACGCTAGGTACCAATGGGGACTCGGCCGCAGATATGGAAGGGATTGCAGTCATTGATGATTTAGAAAAGCTTAGAGTGATATGGCCTGACATTTTTTCCAGTTTGACCATACACAAGCAGTGATACCGTTGGCCATCCAGGTACAGCATATGTACAAGACTCTAAATGCTATCAAAATAACATGACCGCCACAACCTGCGATGCCTCGTTCACCTCCAATATTACCCCATCATAACCGTATAGCCCTGCACCATATTGTAAACAAATGGAGATGACAAGTTACAGGTTCTTACGTGAAGTTGCGCTCGGCAACGTGAGGTTATCCTCATTTTCTGTACGGTCGTGCACCATGGAGGGTGGAAGATCTCTTGGACTCAGAAAGTGGCTGATCGCTTCGAACTGCGATATCTTAGGAAGCTACAAGACAAATAAAAACCAAATTCCTCACTTTGTCTGTGAAGCGCATCCTTGGAGGTGAGTCTAGTCTGTTTGAGCTATATTCAAATCACATGTAACATGTCACTGACCGTCTTCATCATCCTCTGGTTTCCCCTCCAACTCCCACGGGCAGCGTTTGTATTGTTGGAATAAAGGGGATCCCGGCTTAACGCAACCTTCTTAACTGCAGCGAACAGATGCTGGAACTTCCTCCTCACCACGTTGGAGTGCAGGATGATCTTGCGCACCAAGTGTGTTTGACCGGATATTAGGAAGTCGATGCCGTGACTAAAGTAATTGTAAAAATCTAATGATCGTTACGAAAGATCATCCTGTTAGAGTGCATGACTCACAATCTGTACTCTGAGTCTCATCTTCTGGCTGTGGAGTGGGTGAATGAATGGCCATGCGTTCGTCGTCCTTATAAAATATTCTGGATGGTGTTCCGAGATCGACATTGAGATCCTGTGCAGTTGTTTCCCCCAAGCGGACGTGAAGACACGAGGCGGAGGGGCCGGTAGGGCCATAGAAGTGAATAACAATGCCATTGTTGATCTATAAATCAAACATAAAAGGAACACAGACTTGAAGATGATTGGCCTTTACCTTGACAACAGCCCGCGAAATATCTCCATACATGATTGGACACAGAGTAACCTCGTCAAGGGGGTCACGCTCCCCAACCTGTGTATCCTTCTGCGTGACGATGACACGCTTGACCTCCTTGGATCTATTGTCTGAGATTGCATGTGATGAGCTACCCTTAAGGCCGTCGCTGATTGTGTCATCGTCAAAACTGAACCAGACGCCCGGATATCTCAGCTCATCCCCTGGATACGTTGGCCCAAATGTTCGGCTTATCTTCACCTTGACTAGTGGCTCCCCGTCAGAACAGATCACCGAATCCTTGTATCTGAGGGTTAGTGGCGGATGAGAGTCCCTTGGCTTTCTCAGACAAATCATGTGCAGTCGCTGATGATAAGCGGAGAAGAGCAGATCAAAGTACGGACGCAGATGGAGTATCACTGGGGTTGTGGATGCGTTCTCCGGGTCAAATTTGACCTCCACCTGAGGGAACAGGTGTTGAAGCGTTCGCAGAGTGGAAATGACCGACCAGAGAGACGAGCCTGGGAGTGTTGGATGAGCTGAACAAACCTTTGGCTTGGTAAAGGACGGTAGCGAACCTAACTCGAACATGCCTATACCTGATCCCGGTCTTATATCGAGGTCCAAAGTTGAGAACATGATCGTCGCGACACAGGCTGACTCGTCTAAATTCGGTTTATCTCGTAGTAGTGGTCGTATATTTGCTCCAACGTTTACCTCACTACAACTGGCTTATTCATTCCCGTGACGTTTAACAACCATGGCTGATGTACGCCAACGGGCTATAATCAAGGTTTGGTGCACTTTTGATCTCTTAAGGCGTTCCAATCAGTTTCTTCAGGTCTTTCGCAAGTACAGTCATTCACTTGGACCAGATGCTCTGCAGTTTCTTGAGGAGGTTCTCGATCGTCACGAAATCCCGGACGAGGAAGTCGAGTTTTCCATTGAGACGATCGCCAGGGAGTACAATAAACAAGATGGTAATGTATCCCCCTCTTGTCTCATTCGTTGCCCCTGAGGCTCTCGCGTAGACGCTGCCATGAAGGTATCTTTGTCTATTCTGCAGAGAGTATACGAGGCACTCCAAGATCAAGGTTCCGGTGATCACGCCGAAACAGAGCTACTTGATCCCGAAAGTCATTTATATGTAATTGACGCTTTCGAAATGCCGGCTTGGAACTGGTCCCACGAACGGGGGACTTTCGAAAGGTGTGTCGCTTGCTTTGGTCTCTTTTAGTCAGTGTCAAGTCCGAAGATCTTCAGTGCCACCAACAATATCTGGCACAGCGGAGTCGCGCATAACGTCTGTGCGCAACAGACTTCATATCATCAAGCAGACCGTGCTGCGCAATGAACATTTTTCGCCTTCCACACTACCCTCTCGTGACCGGGAGCATCTCGTGACGGTATGGTCAAGGCAATGACATCTTTGAGATCTATTCCCATGAACCTTGAGATAGTTGAAATCGACGAAGCAACTTCTGGGCAGAGCTAGAGAAAGGTTCCTGCTCCTCGGCATGCTCGCGCACAACATGGAAGGGAAATTATGTCTTGAAGACGCTGATGGAAACGTTGTGCTAGACGTATCCAAGTTGGTAGGATTGTCAGTGTTTTTGCGTCATCCGACGTGTTTACTTTGACGAAGGACGACCCTGGTGAAGGGTTGTATACCGAAGGCTGTATTGCGCTTGTAGAAGGCGAGTATACGGAAGATGGTACCTTGGAGGTAATCGCCATGGGTCAACCCCCGTGCGAAGATCGCGAGACTGCTCGGTAAGTTTTTCTTTTCTTGATCTGACACAGAGGTACTTACTCTTGCAGCTCAATATATGGCCACATAGACTTTCTCGGGAAAGGCTCCACTACCCTGTTGGAAGACGTACGTTTTATTTCCGTTTAATTCCGCACTGTAACTCCATATCTAATATACACCTAGTCAAACTATGCCCGTCGTGTTAGGGAGGAACTTTTGGATGTCTACTTCTTCGTCTTGTCCGATGTCTGGCTTGACAATCCGAAGACCTTCATCGGACTTCAAAAGATGTTCGACAACTGTATTGAAAATAGCTTTATACCCAAAGTCATTGTCATGTGTGGAAACTTCACTAGCCGGTCAATTATCCAAGGAAGTAGTCAGGATATTCAACAATACCAGGGCATGTCGAAATTCAGTTTAACATGCACCAAGAACTGAAAATCAGCATACAGAAAATTTTGATTCCCTTGGTCAATTAATCGCCTCGTATCCTCAGATTTTGCGCACGACCCACTTTGTCTTTGTTCCTGGTCCGCTTGATCTGACGAGCAATATGACACTACCACGGAAACCGATACTCTCCTCATTCACATCTCAGATTAGAGCGAAAGTTCCAAAGGCACACTTCGGGAGTAACCCTTGTCGGCTGAAATTCTTTGCCCAAGAGATTGTGATCTTTCGTGAGGATACCATGGCGAGGATGTTGCGCAACACAGTGGAAGTCAAACCCAATGTGATGGGAGAAGATTTGAGAAGATATGTACGCTGCGTCATCTGATTCTGCCTGTCTCTGCACTAAGTGAACTTTTTGTAGCTCGTACAGACAATCCTAGATCAGAGCCATCTAACACCATTGACGACTCACATCCAACCGACATTGTGCGATTATGATCATGCACTGCGTCTGTATCCATTGCCAACAGCTGTAAGATACTGCATTTTCGGTCAGATGGTTGCTGATTAGCGTCGTTCAAAAGGTTGTGCTTGCTGATAGATACGAAAAATACAAGTTGACCTATTCAGGTTGCCATGTATTCAACCCTGGAAGCTTTCTTACAAAATCGTTTGGGTTTTCTACATACTGTCCGGCGGAGGCTAGCTCAGAGGAAGGTGTCGTTGACCTGGACGCGGAAGACTGAAGTGCGCGACATTGTAGTACTTGGTAGACAGAGCCTTTATGGTAGTGATTTCCATAAAAGTACTGACGCAAGCTCTACTGTGATTCGGTTGATGTTGGCTGGCTGCCTTCTTCGCAGAGGGTACTACCGGCCTCAATCTCAACTAGGTCTCTATTTAAGTCATCCCCGGAGGACCTTTGGCAGTTTGGACGCTCTCAAAGATGGTTTCCTCGACCTTGCAACCGTGCTTCCAATTCCTCCCTCATGGCCTGCATACTCCACAACAATCATCCTTTGTACGGTTTTAACCCGACTTGCACTCACCGTTCCATTCTCAGTATGGGTGAATGATTTTTACTTATTTCACTCCGTCCAAGTTCATTGCTGATGTTGTATAGTCCAAGCGAAGACAGTGGAGGGCTGAAGAGCAGGCTTTACCTCGTCTGCGGTCAGAGGCGCCAGGGATCGCAAAACAGGTACTTGAAGGGATGCAGAGGGAGAAATTGCGAGGTACAAAGGAGGAACTGCAAGCAATCCATCGCACTAGGATGGAACACGCAGTACGGTCCTATCGGTCTATTTCCAGTCGCCGACTAACCATGTCCCGTCAGGTTGCAGCGCGGCGCAAAGAACTGTTCTCGGCATATCGCTGTCATCCTAAAACAACGATGGTGATACCACCTCTCACCCAGTTACCCGTTTTCGTTGGGTGTTCCGTTGTACTCGCACACATATCGCAGAACCCCACACCATTCGACTCTGAATCCTTCCTCACACTGTCTACGCTTTTGCATCCCGATCCAACCGCAACGTTGCCGATTGCACTTGGTTTCATCACGCTAGCCAACGTGGAGAGTTCCAGGTGGTTCATAACTGACGAACAACGGGAACGCGAGGCCAAAGTGCAAGAGTGGAAAGAGAAAAAGGTTGCAAAAGGCGAGACGGTGATCGAACCGCAAAAAATCATCAGGTCCTCTCTCAGGTTGATGGCTATCGGGAGAATCCTCATCTCAACGATGGTTCCCGGGGTAGAGTGGTGCCTCTCGTTGTCCAATCTCAGACTCATTCGCTTTTCAGAGTGTGGTCCTGTACTGGGTCACTTCAGCTACATTTGGTCTCTTACAGACGTGGGTGTTTGACTATTGGGAGTTGAGAAGGAAGAAAAGATTAGCAATGTTGGCTCCCTTGCCGCCCTCTGCATCGCCGTCGTCTTCATCACCGGCTCCACCTTCCGTGGCCAGTCGACGGCGCAAGAAGTAGATCGCTTGGTGAGTGCCCGTTTTGTTCGCCAAGGGATGACGACAAAAAGTGGTTCGAGGGCACCCTTCATATCTCGTTTGAAAAAAAAAAGCGGTGCCCAATGAATGTTTCTTGATCTAATCTGATTCCCACATTCTGTTCTACTGAGAGTGTTGTGCTGATCCATATATTGTAGAGAATCGACACGTCAACGTTCGACCGTTGTGTTGGATACCCTCTGTAGATTTACCAGTAGTTCGTTTGCTGAAAATATCGTCTACATCGTGCACAGCCACTGGTCAATACCCTTGGATATGATCAACTACATTCTACTCGTGTCGCGACAAGGCTCGTCTGCTGTCTCACGGAAAGACGACCAGTGACATCTTACATTAGAGCATATCACCAGGAAAACTCCGCCTTTCTAAATGGTTTACAACAATGGCCCCGAAAGCCAAGGCCAAGATCGTCAAGGACGTTACCCAGTTGGTCTTGGGTCGACGCACACGAATGTGTAACTTTTTAGAGTACAAGGGTGCGTCGTACGAAGCGGATGATGTGGGTCCTAACGCACAGGTCTTGTCTCGCAGACACCAAGGTCGTTTATCGGAGATATGCCTCGTTGTTCTTTGTCTGCGGGATCAGCTCCGCCGACAACGAGCTCATAACACTGGAGATCATCCACCGCTATGTAGAGGTATTGGACAGATACTTTGGCAATGTACGTCGTCCGTTTTCGCCTGTGTCCGTTCGGGGACTGAGCGCACAACCGTGATAGGTGTGCGAGCTGGACCTGTAAGTTGGGATATTCCAAGGGTTTCAGGAAGTTTTGATCACGGCTTTCGCAGTATATTCAACTTCCAAAAGGCGTATGCTGTAGGTATTGTTCCATGTATACCGCGCCAGTGGCTGAGGAGTCTGGTAGATTCTGGATGAACTTATCATAGCAGGAGAAATGCAAGAGTCATCGAAGAAGTCTGTTTTACGCGTGGTTCGTCCACAGGACTAGTTGGTGATATCCACTACTCACGATGCGCTCTCAGGTCACACAATCAGACAGTGTAGAGGAGCAAGAGGGTGGGGATGACATTATGGGGCGCTTGGCAGCGCGCACCGGTTAGATGTCCTTGTTCTGCATCCGCTCGTATTTCATGAACATGTGTTATCAAGGGCCATTGATTCGTTAGGATGAACACTCGCTCCACTTCGCAACGAGTTCCGGTAAGTCTCTGTGCAATACAGGCACCAATGGCTGACCGAGACCAAGGCGCAAACTACTCACAATGACACCGAATTGAGATGCGAGTATATGATGTAGTTTACAACATGATCAATGTGTGCAAGTAGGCTACGAATTTGATGTTGAGGGCTGGGTCTTGTCTTTTACTTTATTTAGAACATGCCATCGAACAAGGTCGAGAGTCGCGATCGAGTCTTCTACCGAGGAATGGCCAGATGATCCGTCCCCAGTTTGGATAGACGTTCCTATGTGTTCCTTGACGCTAATAGGTCACGATGAGTGAATGCTGAGGAAGCGAGAGCAAGAAGACACAGACAGATCCCTCAACGATCGCCTGTATGGTAGTCCTGCTCGGTGAGGAAAAAGAATGGCGGTATCAATACATTGATGGTGTACCATGCGGAGGGTCTTGAGATCATTCTCCAAGGCGTGTCCGATGATGATGGTCTCGGAATTGATGAATGAATCGAGGGATTCCCGTATCAGAGGGAGTGTCAGTGACGCCTTATCATGGTCCTCCTTTGTGACGCCTGAAAATCGGGTATTGTAGTCTCTTAGGAGACTTCGCGTCAGTCGAGAGTGGGTGCGATGCAGAGTGGGATGCTAACATGACATCGACACCATCATCCATTCGGACCAGCTCGTCGAAAATCTCGATTCCTGTACCATCGACGACTGAGACTCGGGCGACACGCATGCCCCCCGTGGAGTAAATCATCTCGCAATCTAGAGCAACGACGTCCAAGGCTGTGTCGGTTGGACTGTCTCTGTCGCGTGATTTTGGGGGCCGTGTGAACGAAAATGGATGGCGGAGGTGGAGATCAATCGGATCCGATTCATAAAAGACGTGAAATCCTCTTGAACAGCCGTCCTCGTTCGTAGTTCTTGAGCAACACGAGTATACACGTAGTTTCTCACCTTGGAGATGAGGTCGAGTAAGAGGGAAACAAAGATGGAAATCTTGGGCGCACCATTGATCGTTCTATTGAATGGTTTACCCCAGTGATAGGTGCATTCGTTACGGGCAGGGGAGTCGGTAACCACGTATTGCTGAGCACAACGTTCGCATTTTGTGATCTGGCCGACTGCATGTGGCTTTGATCCACCGATGCCCTCGGGGATTTCAGTTACGTAGCCACATTGCTTCATAGTATCTGCGGACATAAGGAGGTGGGAAAGAAGAGAGCGGGTGAGATGAAGCGCATCAAGTTTGTTGCGAGCTTCTGCGCGTTCTGCAATGTCTTCCTCTGTGCCAACAGAAGGATGGGCGATGGAAGTGGGGGTGTCGCGCCTCTTGAGGGACGCGATTGAGTTAATGACAGCCTGAGGAGGGCCGGGTGAGAGAGGAGAGACTAGGGGGGGATGTCTGCGTACATTACGGTAAGTGAGCTTTGTAGACTTGATGTAAACCTGTTCCTCTTGGCGCAGGGCATGCTCGGAGGCGAGGGTTGGGTAAGAGGGTAAGAGGGAGTCGTACAGGACAACAAAGTGATCGTAGAGGCTCTTGAGCATAACCTACGTGAGGTGAGTGATTGAACTAGGACTGGGGATATTGCAAACCTGGCGAACGGGTAATGGCACGCGTGATTGGGCAGCATTGATCCTGAGGGTGGGTGTGCCTGTCTGAGCGCGTGTGGGGGGTGAGATGGGGTGGGTAGAAGGCTAATAACGCACGGAAGTTTGAGAGCTGGACTGCGATACAACCGGCTTTGATGCGGTCGCTGTCCTGATGCGCTGTGGAGGCGGGTCTGGAGTGGATGCTGTGAGTTCGAGCGGTCTCTTTGTCGGTATGGTACTGCTGGGCGGGTTGGTGGGGTTGGCGATGGGTGCGATGGGTTGTGCTGGGACGGGTGCATGTGAGAACGGGCAGAGTGAACAGTGCTGGCGAGGACACGGCAGCGACTGGAACAGGCCCAACGTCGAAAACATGGCGTAGTCCTGCAAAGTCGACTCGAGGGTGCAAGCCAAATATATTTTGATTACAATATGCCGAAACAGTTATAACTTCTTGCTTGTGGTGAGACTGTACAATGACTGTTCTTAGGTAGATGGTCGATGAACCTGCTCCCAGTTGGCAGTTTGTCAGCTGTTAGGTCACTGCAGTGTCAACATCTGTCGCGCAGCTGAAATGAATGGCGATTCTGCACCGCTAAGCGAGTCCTCTCATTGGCTGATCGCCTCAAGCGATTCCAAAAAGTGTCTTACAGCATGAGTTCCTTTATTAGGGATGATCAAAGACACTTTCTGCCTCGGCTGACATGTTTGAAGGGACTTGCAGTGCCCAGGCAAGTTAGCTATTGGCCATGTCTTCACCGGTCGCGAGATGCTCGCATGAGCGAACCATCTCGTACGGCAGGAGAGTACCTCAACAATTATTTATTTAAATATTTATTTACCGCCCATCAGATTCCAACAAGTCCCTGTGTACGGCTATATTTTCACTCGTCTTGTTGAACCCAACATCTCCCCTCTGCCATGTCCAACCCCGGGCTTTGGTCTGATCTCAAGTCCGCAAGATGGGTCATCAATCCAGGTACTTTGGCCCCCTCCAGCCATGTTCTTTCTAACATCCCCCAGCCTCCTCCTTCAAACTTCTCTTGATACCCGTCGCTCTCTTCGTAAACTGGGAGCTTCTCGCGCCATACGTTGCCCAAGGCCTCCCCAACCCCTTCAGACCCCTCCTCTTCATCTCCCACCCCGTCCCTTCCTCCCCTGACTCTGACCCCCGCTACCAAAAGGGCTACTTGGATCTCGTCTTCGTCGCCTACTACATCGTCTTTTTCTCCTTCATTCGACAGATAATCACCGTCAATATCTGTCATCCCATTGCACTCTATCTCGGTTTAAAACGCGTTGGAAGACGCGACAGATTCGGGGAGCAGGGCTATGCCTTGGCTTACTTCGCTGTCATGGGCGCCTGGGGCTATGTCAGTTCATTATCATCCCCTCTTTCGTCCTCTGACAACAGTCACGCACAGTACATCATGTCCCGTTTACCAACATACTGGTATCAGACGGAGCACTTTTGGAGAGGTCTCTGTCGTGGTTTCCCCCCTTGGCATATCTCCTCACCCCATATTAACAGGCTATCCCCACTGGGATATGATACCCGACCTGAAACGTTACTATCTCATGCATTCCGCTTACTGGTGCCAACAACTCATCGTCCTTCTCCTCCGTCTTGAAAAACCGCGCAAGGACTTCAATGAGCTCGTTGCTCACCACTTTGTCACCCTCTGGCTCATTGGGTATGTCTTTCCCCCGTTTTGAATATTTAATAGTCTCCCTTCACATTTCACAGGTGGAGCTATCTCATCAATATGACCCTCATCGGTAATGCAGTATATATGAGCATGGATATTCCAGACGTCTTTCTTGCCGTGTGTCACTCTCTACTTTCCTACTTTTTTCCTTTCAACTGACTATCCTTATTGCTCGCGCGATAGATTTCCAAGATTCTCAACTACCTGGATCTCACTTACGCAAAATTGATTGCCTTCATGACATTCCTTGGCGTATGGACGTCAGTCACGTCCCTTGTTTGTGTCTCGTTCCTGATGTAATTTTGCGGCAGATACTTCCGGCACTACTTGAACATCGTCATGCTCTGGTCGATTTGGTATGAATTCGACCTCATTCCGTGAGTATCCCCATGTTGGCTTCGTAGCACATCTAACCTCCAACAGTGAGGCCAGCCGAGTTTGGGCACCAGAGAGAGGGACTTGGCTCGTTTGGTGGATGAAGTATCAAATTTTTACCCCTATGCTGCTGCTTCAGGTCCTCAACCTATTCTGGTACTACTTCATCATACGCATTGCTCTCAGGTCCGTCGTACGTGTTGCTATGCTACATCCATTGATGCAGGATTTGCAGGTCCCTGAAGCCCGCGTCCATGACGGACGACAGATCAGACGACGAGGATGACGACGTTGCTAACGGCGACGGCGACGTCGATAACGAAAAGGAAGAGTAACCACGTATGCTCACGAGCGGCTTACGTTCTTTACGGCACTGAGCACAACTTCACCAGCATCATACAGTAGACACGAACGTCTTTAGAAAGTAAACGGCTTAGACTCATTGCTTATGCCTCCTCGTCGGGGTCAATGTCTGGCGCAGCGGACCGGGTCGCTTCAGTAATGGGTCCAAATATACCTTCTTGGTCTGAAAAGTCTTCGTCCTCATCCCAAGCATCAAAGTTCACCTTGACACCATTGCTCGTCTGTGGTGCTCCGTTATTGTTGTTTATGTTGATGTTGCGGTTGGGCCAGCGCTTCTCTCGCTGCATATCAATGGGATCTCCAGAGGCCATGGATTGCAGCGCCAACATGGTGTACTGTCCAACGCGTCCAACACATGAGCCATGTACTCTGTTGAAAAAACCCGCTTACATGTGCATCGTTTCCTGCATTGTGGAGATATGTCGTACTGATCTGGAGGTGTCTACAGACACGCTCTAGCGACCGACGGTTGCCACCAGCCTCACCCTCGAGGGCAGCGAAGAGGTCTGATGTGTCGAGGATGAAAACGCCATCCTTCGGAAGCGCGTCTGGAAGCATGAATGCCATGTCGGAGAAGGTGACTTCCACGGCCTTTGACTTGAGGTACCTATCCTTTGTCTTAGACGCGCGATATTAAACGTGACATACGCGCACTTGATATCCTGGTTATTGTCATGGAAAATCAGAAAGAGAGGACCGGCGGTTTGAAGCTGTGCGACAAGGGTCTGGATGCGGCTCTTGAACGTCCTCTTGTCCACTTCCTCGCTTGTACCGAACGCAAAGTGCTACTCACGCATTCAAGAAACGTATACCAACAAGAACGAAAAAGGTGCACCTCTCGATGATCCGGCACGAACGTGTTGGTATAATATTTGTGTTCCTTGACGATGAGATGGCCTTGCTCCTCGATCTGCTTATCGTCGTCCCATCGCACGGTGCTCCACCCAAACTCGGTGAGGAGGGTGTGATCCCTGTCCCACGCCTCAAAGTCGAGGGCACACCACACGCCGCGTCTCTGGGACCAAAACGCACGCACGCGCTCAAAGATGTCGCGGCGCGCGTTGAGGGTCGGATCGACGCCCTTGAGACGCTTGTTGTTCTTCTCAATTTGCTACAGGGCGATCAGAAAGGGACGAGGGATGCGCGAGGGCTGACCTTGAGGGCCTTGCGCAGGTCCTCGCGCGTGGCAAAGCGAACGGGGGAGACGTGTCTAAGGCTCGATTTGGTGAGGAGACAGTCGGAGTAGGGCAGCGGGATGAGCTGCTTTGTGAGCTGCATCGCGTGCAGCCAGTATCTCAGATACTCGACCTGCGCCGAGGAGAAGAGGAGACGGGTCTCAAAGTTTTGGAGGGTGCCCAGGTAGAGTTCGACGCCCACGACGCCGTCTTTGTGGAAAGGGTGGTCTGCATGGACGAGCGCATCCTGGGCGAGGACCGCCTTGAGGGGGCTGCGATCGAGCGGATCGGGGAGGGCCTGGTGCCTGCGGGCTGCTGTGAGCGTCGAGCGGGACGACGAGGGGGGCTGGGGAGCGCACCATTCAAAGTAGATGTCCGTATAGCGATAGTAGCCAGTGACGACAGGCGAGACCATCTCAACTACCAATTTGGCAACCCGACCCTTAACTTGAACCATAGTATGGCCCAAACAGTGCAGAAACGGAAACGCGTTCAGCAGGACGACGCCGACGCCGGGGCCGACAACGACAGCAATAGCAACCCATCGTCAGCGCCTCCAAAACGCTACAAACCGTCCACTGCCCGCAAGTCCACCGGCGGTAGACCACCCGTCGCGTTCTCGCGCGACAAGGGGCCCCGTGCGTAACGTCCACATCTTTCTACGCGTCGTCCAACCTCCTCCAGGCCCTTCGGATGCCAACGAGCAGCCTGGCAAGCGCAAGAAACGTAGGTATCGCCCTGGCACCCTCGCGCTCCGCGAAATCCGCAAGTACCAGCGCAGCACCGACCTTCTCCTTCGCAAACTCCCCTTTTCTCGCGTCGTACGCCGCTTCTTTGCGTTTATCTCTCCCGCCTTATCGTTGGATACACAGGTTCGCGAGATCGCATTGGATATGATGACAGACACGAATTATCAGACGAACGAGACTGGTTTGCGTTGGCAGGCTTCCGCCATATTAGCCTTGCAAGAAGCAACAGAGGCATTCCTTGTCCATCTATTTGAAGACGCGTGTGTAGCTTTCTTGCCTCTCCCCTTCTCCTCTACCACAGCTTCACTCTCAGGAATTTGTGTGCAATACACGCTAAACGCGTTACCATTATGCAGCGTGATATACAACTTGCCCGCAGAATACGTGGCCCATGGGGTGGCCTAGGTTAACTTTCCTTCATTATATCTCTCTCTGCCATGTAGTCCAGCGGGTGCTAGTTTGGTCGCAAGAATGCATTGTACATTGTGTAATAGATCTGAGCATGGAAGGTGCACAAGTAGATCGAGCTAGCCAGGAATAGAGATGCATGAGAAGGAGAAAACAGTGTAACATGGAGATCAGTCCAGTGTGGCTGAATGCAAGGAAGCAAGGTTGTTAAAACGTCAAGACAATAATTAAAAGAAAAGGAAAAACAACCCTGTGTCAACGGAATAATTAAGTTAGGTAATATCCATAGTGCGTCGATGTCGTGACTTGAGGTATGTATGATTATACTCGTTGTGGATGATTCCAGAAGTGAGGGTATCAAATGAGTGTGTCCGAAGGAATGGGAACCACTGAGATGATGCAAGTGCAAGGTGTGGTGCCATGAGGCACGGAAGCGAGTCCTATGATGCAGCAGTCCGCCGACGCGCATGCGGAGGTGCGCCAGGGGAATATGAACTGGATACAGGTCGTAACGATGACGATTTCTTTGGGGTTTGTTCGGGGGCAAGCCAGCTCGACCGTTGGCTACTTGGCGGTGGAACGCCACGCATAGCGATAGACGTTTTGCTAGCGCGAACCTCACTATAGCTGCCTGAGCGGGGATCTCCCAGTGTCCTTTCCCTTCGAACAGCATCGTCACTGGAACGTCTCTGATGCGATCCAGATGAATGGGGGCTCGAGTTGCGACTGCTGGAGTTGAACCCCTCAGAACTGTTATTTCGCGGAAGTGAGGTCGAACTTTGCAGAGGAGACTGGTACCCGGCCATCCCAGTATACGAGCGAGAGCGAGGACCGAACTGATTCATCATGAACGGAGGTGTAGGAGGAAGCAAGGGCATTTCCATCCCATGAAACGGCATGCCATTCACCATGGGTATAGAAGGGATTGGGGGAACCGGCGGAATTACGGGGATTGCAGGGACATTCCACGCATATGGGTTGAACGATGCCCGGGGGTCATATGGCGGGTGAAGCAATACTCCTTTCGCAGAGTCAGAGACCACAGACATGCGTCTACTGGCATGTCGACTATCTCGTCCCCTGACATCCTCTGATGATGCCGTGTGGGATGAATAAATCGAGGGCGGTCTTGACAAACTGTATTGACTCCTTGGAGTGGCCGGAACCGAACTTGAAGGGGAACCCTCATAAGGTGAGACGGGCGTGAAAACCAAATCCGGCGTATACTTATTGTAGCTTGACCCCCGGAGTGAGGCATGCATTGAGTCTCGCGACATAGAACGATCACGTGAAGACACGGGCGCTGAATCGAGAGGACGCCCAGCACGAAAGGCTTCACGTCGCGCTCGCGTCGCTTGAATTTCCTCCGCATATGTGCGTTCCCGCTCCTCTGCCTGCTTTCTTGCCAAGTCTCTAGACCTTCGCAGCTTTTCCATCTCAATTTTTTCGACTTCATGACGGAGACGATCTTCCTCTCGGACAACGTGCGAGATAGATGGTTGCTGCGACGGTTTCGGTGCCTCATTGAGGGCTATTAATGGGTGTGGGGGAGGGCGACGAGGCGCAACGGCTACTCTTGGGACCCGATTCTCTTGAGGAGGAGCAGTTGCTCGACGGTTCTCCACGGAAAGCTGTGCGGCCCGTTCCCGACGTTCCCGCTCTTCCCGGAGGAATCGAGCCTTCTGTTCCTTGTTCTTCCGGATGCGAAGGACATAGCCCAAAGGTATCTGATCGTCCTTGCCGTCATCATCTGCAAACCGGACCCCTCGTTTTGGAGTGGGATCGCCTGTGGGTGCAGATCCAGAAGTTGCCAGTTCGCCAAGTTGTTGTGCAGGCGACGCAGCTGGCGGTGCAACGGTGGGTGAAGAAGATGGCTCGGAGGGTGCATCTTTGGATTGCGACCGGATATATGGGACGGACAGCGGCTTTAACTCGGATTCTTTCACTTGCGTTGCAGGAGGATCGAGATCTACAGGGGAAAAATCAGAGGGACCTAAAGAACGCTCAACCGTTTCACGTACTCAAAGTCAGCGGTGGCAGTGTAAGCTCCGAGGCAGGATCATACGTGTTGACAGCCTCTACACCCTCGTCGCTCTCCGGCAGTGTGCCAGCTAATAGCTCGAGCGCCTCGGAAAACTCCAAGGCAGCCACGCCAAGGTGAGACCCTGGGATTCGAGAGCGAACTATCTCGCCCGAGTCTAAACGAGTCCAGAGCTGAACCCTGTCTTCAAAGCAGGGACGTGAAACCCAATTCTCAAGGCTAGTGCTGTGCAGGCCCATGAAGTCGGCTGAAGGGAAAAAATCGTCCTGGAAATTGTGATGCGACTGTGGCTTCGGAAGGATCGGTTTTGATGCAAGCGACGACGCCTCGGAAGGGGATAAGCTGTCTAGACGAGCTAGAAGCAGCTTTTTGTGCATTTCGGACTGCAATGTCTCGCGACGACGAAGCCGTTGGAAATTATGACAGGAGCGAGGGAAAGAGAGGGCATCTGGGGGGTGGTACAGCGGAGGGGATGTAGGGTCGTGCACAAGACTGTTCATGATCATAGTGCGTGTATTAGCCCGTGCGGCGGCCGATTGCTGGGGGAAGGAGGAGAGTGTGTCACCGGGGATGACATATGGGTCGTCGGAGTGCATGGATGCAGTGTCCGTATCATTAGCGCCGTGCTTGGGAGGGTGGAGGACGTTTTGGGATGATTGCCAAGGGGGTGGTTGGTGTTCCTCGAGATTATCGCTGGCACCCGCATTCTTTCCCCCTAACCACGATTTCCAACTGCCCTTCTTGCTCGGAGTGCGTGGGAGGCCGTCGTCGTCGGGGGTTCGGATGGTAGTTGAACCGCTGGATGAGCAGGAGGAAGAATTGACGAGGTCGCTCGCAACCAGGGGTGGCAGGGATGGCGCGGTCGAATGTTTCCTCGAGAGGGAAAGGAACACCCTCGACTTCTTGTGGGCGAGGCCGGGCGACGAGGTGGGCGCGTCTGGGCTGTCCGTGCGCCTGGAGGAGGCAGCAAAGACGGAGGCCAGTCTGCGCATCGGGCTAGGTGGTGGTGGAGGAGAAAGGAGTGATGTGGACAGTTGTTCAAAGATGCATTACAAATGGGACTGCCAACACGAGCGAGCGTAGCGCACTGACGGCAGTTCCCAACCGAATTAGCCGGCCACCGACGTGTATACTCTCAGCAAGCCTCGCCCTCCCGAGTCTCATGCCACCACCGCAGTAGCCGTCGCTCGTACCGCTCTACAACCCCACACATATCATCACTTCCAATCCCTGCCCATCGCGCCGACCTCTCCATAATCATCTTTAGATCTCCAGGGAGATTTCCAAGCACGTCTTTAGCATCGTAGATCGCGTACGTTTCCCCTGGTTCAAGCGCGCCGCTCTGGATCCCATCCCCCCTGGTTGACGACAGCCCTCGCCCTCTTAGATCAGGTGGATTACCCTGCGTGGGATCCGCTGTCCCACTTGCCAAGGGAAAGTAGTTGCTAATAACACTGTGTTCTGTTCCCATGTGCGTCCGTTGAGTACCGCGTGTGTCTCGGCCGCAGACAACCTACCGTCCCGTTTCGGATCTACCAATACCTTTTGACAAAAATCGAGATAGTCGTCCAAGGCTGTATCGTTCAGATCGCCTATCGCCCTGTACAAAGATTGAGGTTATCGCACAAACTAACAGACGTCATGACAGACAGATTCACTCGCGACCCAAACCTATGGCTGCCGAAACGACTTTCTGCTTCATCTGCTTCGTGCACAGCCGCCAAGAATTCATTCACTGCGGGGAACGCCCAAGCGGCGTCATCCGAGTTTCTTGGGAGCCTAGAACAACATTAGCGTACGAGATGATGACAGCACGTAAACGTCCCTGCCTTTCTTTCCCATCCAGGCCGTACACGAGTTTCAGCACAACGACAGCAATGGCGATCAGGGAAATTTCAGGCGGTGCACTGTCTTGCTTCTGGCTGTCACGGCCAGCGCTAGGCAACGAAGGCGCTGGAGGACCTTGAAGAGTTAATCCTAGAGAAAGTACAGTTATGACCTTCTTCGTTAAAGCGTACAGCATCGCTAAGTAATGGTTTCATAACTGAAAGATCCCATGAATAAGTGTGCGCACGAGTGCCACAAAAACATTCTTGCACAACACGCCAGAGGACTGGAGCGGCGTTGAGTGCCGGGATAGCAATGCTATATGTATCGTAAATTCGGTTAGCGAGATGGGCGGTGAGGCGATGCAAAGCCAATGTCTTTGGAGCATACTACAGGCCATTTAGCATCAGGACGATTGGTACACATAACGTCATACATGAGGAGACAATGCTTGAACTGCGTGTTTTGTGAGGTGGCGTGTAAGGGACGACGGCAAGGAGCGAACATAATCGAGGTACGGAAGTGAATATGATTCAGTGGCGCTAGGTGGATACCAGTCAACACCATTTCATACGCGATGATAAAACATTTTAACGTGACTTACTTGATAAAGTCCATGTAAACTACAGGAAGCCGGATGCTCCAACAAGCGAGAACAAGCAATGCAATAGCGTTCTCAGGTCGATCTGCACGGGTCACAAAAGACTTCTTGGGTAAAATGCATATATCGTCCCTAGCGCGAGGCTCGTCGCCGGAAAATTCATCGTCTGATGAACTGAAGTCTTCCAGGAGCACTGCAATTTCTGGGGCAAGCAGTTCGTCATCCCCTGAAGGTGTTTCGTCGAGTGCCGGAGGAGTCCTATCCCGAGGGTGGGAATCCCCCTCATTCTCGGGTCGCGTTCGACTGTTGTTTTCCACGTCCTCGGGCTCGGATTGATACCCTTCCTGCTCTCGAGTGTAATAGAAGGGTTCTGCAGGGGGTGAATCTGGAATAAGATTGAGGTGAAGTGTCCATAGGTCCCTGCAAATGGTCTAAACAGCTGCATATGTTTACAAGATTAACAGTACGCGAGATCGACACACCTCAAACTCCGCAGGGAGATTCCAAAGCGTTGTTAATGCCGCGACCTGTGTCCGAAAGAGTAGTTGGAGACACTGATAGTAATGAAATCGGGCTCTGTCACCATGGTACACTATATTCTCGTGCTCAGCATCCACCGCGGCGGTCAAGATGGCGTACATTTGCGGTCTGCTCTGCTCGTCCTCTCCTTCTTCCTACGATCGGACTTAAGGGTGCGTTTCCTCATCGTGTGGGTGCCCACATCGTCCAGCTCTTCAGATTCGTTGATGTAATGCTACGATGCACGAATTGTATGGCCAAAACCCGCTGATATGTCATGTCGATCCAATTTCAGTAGAATACTCACCTGAAGAACATGACCCTCGTTGCAGGTGACGAGGCCAACAGTATTTTTCCGCCATTTCCGGGAGCCACAAATGGAGCATTTCTGGCGTGGCGCCATGGTCCATCGACCTTACTGAAACGTAAAAGTTATAAAGTTGATCACGTGAGAGCGTGTCGCGTGCTGCACTTTATGGTTTTCTGACTTCTTTGTGCACCTTGCAGGCACTTGAGGTTGCCCGTTGTAGCCTTGAGCAACAAGATGAGGGTTTTCCTCTTCATTAGCTTGCTGGCAGTGCTAGTAACAGTGGCATCTGCGTAAGTGTCTTCATTGGATTTCATGACCATTAACAAACTAGTCCACAGGTGGACAAAAGTAAGCAAGCAGGCTGACAGTGTACTCGGCCAGTAGCGTATTCAGACATCTATCTCAGGAAGACCATGAAATCTTTGATATTGTTAGCGCCTTGGAAGTAGCTGAAGGTCTGTTTTTATGGTATCAAATGCGTCTCGAGACTGGATATTGGTATCATCTAATGTAGGTAAAGGGACGACATTTTACTCGTGGCTAGATGTTTCTCCGACAGCCACTCTGGCGGAGATCAACAAAGCATATCGGAAGAAAAGCATGCAGCTCCAGTCAGGCCGTTTCACAAAGTGGTTTTGTGCTCTAACTGATGGCATCCTAGTCCTGATAAGAATCCGGGTGTCAAGGGTATCCAGGAACGATTTGCAAGACTCGGTGTTATTGCCAACATATTGAGAAACCCAGAGGGCAGAAAGCGGTTCGTGTGGCCGTGTCTGTGTATAAGTAGCAGTGCAACTGATGCAAGGCACAAGGTATGACTTTTTCTACAAGAATGGCGTGCCGAGATGGAGAGGCACCGGATACTATTACTCGAGGTTCCGTCCGGGGCTTGTCGTAAGTATTGATTTATTGTGGTGGATGGTTAGCTGAATATACTCGGAGACGGTGTTGATGTTTTTGGTGACCTTGACAAGCGGGTTACAATATGTGGTACAGAAAGTCAATTACACACGAGATATTGGCAGGATGCGCCAGACGATACATGATGCAAGGTTGGCAGCGTGGGGACCGAAAATGGAACCACTGCAAGGGAAGCGCAAGGTCCGTTATTCTCAAGGCTGTCAGTCCAGTAACAAACGTTTGCTGGCACCATAGATCAGGCTCAACATCGGTGGCGGCCCAAGAATGGACGAAGAGGGCAATATGGTACCAGGCAAGATGGTTGACGTTGTTGTGGATGGCAACGATGTTTATATCGTAAGTCGGCCGATGATCCCTGCAAAGGGACAGATTGATGGATATGAATACCGACAGAGCGATGGATCCGAGCTTCACTTACTGGATGAATCGTCGGCCGCAATCCCACCTGCGATCTCACGGACGTGGTTTGTGACTCTGGTAGGCTGGCTCGTGCAACGAAAACGATCGGTCGAGGAGGCGGTGGAGGAGAATGAGGAAGAGAACGAGAGTGGTGGTGATACGGTGAGGGAGCGACCTCCACCAGCGACCAAGGCCGGTGGTCGGCGCCGGCGAGGGGTACGAAAGCGGTGAAAATAGACTTTTAATTATTTAATTATTTTTTTCTGTTACACTCGGCCGAAAAAGGGGTGACCGCCTGGACAGCCCGCCGCCCGTTATCGACCAATCAGACGCGGCGCAGTTCGTATAAACACGTGTCAACAGAGCTCATCGCCCCGGCCGCTTTAAAGGGCGATCATCTTGATAGCTCTTCTCTTGTGCTCTCTTCCCAATGTCTTCCTCTGCGTACACTTACCGCAACGACCTCCTCGCCCCCTACCTTGCCCTCCCTCAGGGTGATAAAATCCAGGCAGAATGTACGCCCATTCTTATTCGCGTCCCCGTCCCGCTCAGATCCCCTTAGATGTCTGGATTGATGGTGATGGCGGCCTTCGCTCCAAAACTACCGTCTGTTCCGCTTCTGCTTCCCTTTCCATTTTTGACATTCGTTGCAGACCGTCTCCAAAAAGGTCACCGACATCAAGGACCTTCGCATTTGGGACTTCGATGGCTCTTCCACTAACCAAGCCCCTGGTAATGACTCCGATGTCTACCTCCGTCCCGCTGCGATCTTCAAGGACCCCTTCCGTGGTGGCGATAACATCCTCGTTCTCGCAGAGACTTACAACAATGATGGCACTCCGAACAGGACAAACTACCGCCACCACGCCGCCAAGGTCATGGAACTCGCAAAGGAATCTAAACCTTGGTTTGGTCTCGAGCAAGAGTACACCCTATTTGGCGGCGATGGTAAGACTCCTTTCGGTTGGCCTGCCGGTGGTTTCCCAGGTCCTCAGGGCCCGTACTACTGTGGTGCAGGTGTGTCCTCTTCCTCATCTTCTTGATTACCTTTCACCGTTTTTGTAGGCACTGGAAAGGTCTTTGCGCGTGACCTTATCGAGGCTCACTACCGTGCCTGCCTATATGCAGGTGTGAACATTAGCGGTATCAATGCGGAGGTAATGCCTTCCCAATGGGAGTTCCAAGTCGGTCCTTGTGAAGGCATCGCTATGGGTGACCATCTTTGGATTGCACGCTACCTTCTGGTCCGCATTGCTGAGCAGTGGGGTATCAAGGTCTCCTTCCACCCCAAGCCTCTCCAGGGCGACTGGAATGGCGCTGGTTGCCACACCAACTACAGCACACTCGCTATGCGTGAGCCTGGAGGAAGGAAGCACATTGACGAGGCTATTGAAAAGCTATCAAGACGCCATGCGGAACACATCGCCGTTTACGGGGAAGATAATGAACTCCGCCTCACAGGACGTCACGAGACAGGTCACATTGGTGACTTTAGCTCCGGCGTCGCCAACCGTGGTGCATCCATTCGTATCCCGAGGCACGTGGCCGCCCAGGGGTACGGTTACTTGGAGGACCGTCGCCCTGCTTCCAACATTGGTACGCCTGTCATCCGTGCTGTGTTTTGTTCCTGTCTCACCCTCTTTGGAAAGATCCTTATCGTGTCACAGGCATCATCGTGGAGACCACCTGCCTTGACCAGTAAGGTGAGATCTCTGTAAGATAGGTAGCCAAAGGAAGTTTAGAGAGCAACACCAGTGGTATACCAATACATAGGGGGCTCCATTACTTCGTATTTTGTGAAGAATGATAAATGTAGATGTGGATGAGTCAGACCTCCTTTACTATGGACAAGAAACTCGCCTTGCCCGACTTTCTTAAGCTCTTAACGAGCAATGATATCCCCGTCGCGGAGGCGATGGCTATCGCTAGTAAAGTGTTCGTCTGGTCTGCCTCGACATGAGTGTCCTCCTTGACCCCGCCCAGATTCAAGGATTACAACACACCCGCTCTGCTAACCCAAATTGACGACTCCAAATTGCTTGTGCTCGGTATAAAAGACAGAGAACTCCGCAGGCTCGTCCTTGCCGCTGTCCGCAAGTCTGGATATGCTAGATCCGCCCGAAAGCCCCAATCAGTGCATGATGATGCCACACAGCCAGCATCAGGCATCAGGTCCAGTACCGTGCAAACACTCGTATGTCCCCCTTTTTCGTACTTGTCGACTACTCAGGGCTGCGTGGCTCGCGTAGATCACGCCAAAGAAGAAACGAAAGCACGATGAGAGCGAGCTCCTCCCTGGGGCACCTCCCGACGAAGGGTCAGCATACGGAAATATGGATTTCAATGACGTCTTGGACGAGGAGGTTGGCCCTTTCCTTCTTGTTGCTTGATTTGGGCTAAGGTGTAAAGGTCCTGAAAGCGAAGAGCACGGTGGTGAACCGCGCGCCGCTCTTGACCGCGTGGGCCATGGTCGTCGCGGAGCGTCTCGGTTTTGAGAGGGAGGAAGCGCTGAGCATCGGTGGGTGTTGGCAACCTGGCCATGATCATTTGTTGACTCCTTCCATCAGGATCGGTTTACACGGAGATGAACGCAGTCGCCAAGGGCGTCTCTCTTGGAATTATAGACCAAAGCAGAAAAAGCGAGATGGTGTCCATGTCAGGTGAACAGCCCTACGTGGATCTGATGGGCAGACGGTGAGTGCGCAATGCTCTTCCGCCTCGCTTTTCTCACTGCGGTATAGAATGTGCGTATCCTCGGCTGCATGTTGACGTGGTTGCATTGACGTCACATTGATTATCAATGAATGGGCAGACCGCTCTACCGGACCCAGTCATCCAAATGGAGGGCACTTGTCAACGGCTTGCCTGCATTGCCAAGCGCTGCATTTTCATACATCTCTCGTGCCTTTCGTCAAACCACGCCTTATGTAGTTGGTGCGCTGCGCCTTTTGGCGGAAAGTTGGCCACCTCAAGAACTCAACAGGGTAGGGTTCTCACTTTATGCTGACTTTAGACCGATGGTAGACGGGTGGGGTAAGAGAGGGGGGGTCCGGTGTGAGCGCATACTCTCACTTAGGAAGGAAGAGGTAGAGTTGATGAAAACACACGCATCGAATGTCCAGCATAAGCAAGAACCGATTGTAGAGCAGTCGGAAGGATCATCCCGTAAAAGAGCAAGAGGATTATCTCTGGAGGTTTGTGAGACTGGGCTCGACAAGGACTTTGGACTTGACGAAGAAAAGTTGGCAAACTTCCCAGAATCATGTTGATTCGCGGCATTCTATGGAGACTGAATGAAGGTACTGGTTTCGAGTTAGTAATACCCTGTATCTACATCTATGTGACAAATCGAAGCACCCAGCCCATGTATTCCATCGTTGAGGACGGGTTTGGATATCATAGTTTTTTGATGACAGCGGCGGTAAATTCCGACGTAGTTGCGGCACCTAGAGGGGTTGAACCGAGTTACTCCGAATGCACAATTTACTCACCACCCATGTCTGCAGTGCGGACATCGCCTGCATTGATAACATCAAATGTTGCGCCAGCAATGTTGTTGGCAATGGAGTCGAGGCTACAGCACGGTTCATCAGACAGCCAAAGTGGAAATGGGTTATACTTGCCCAAGATGTCGAAGCATCATAGTAGCGCTGAGAATCATGGCCGCAGGATTGGCACGGTTAGTTCCCATGATATCAGAAGCTACGTGTCTGCATCCAGGCTCGAAAAGAGCGTAGTCCTAGAAGCAATTTCAAACGATGGTCGTCGAGACCGGAAGCATGCGCATACCGATCCAACGTTACAACCAGGGACAATGCCGGGTCCACCTACAAGGGCCGCTCCGATGTTGGAAATAATTGCGCCGTACAAGTTAGGCATTACCATGACATCGAATTGACTTGGTTTCGCCACGAGCTGCATAGAACTAGAGAAAATAAAAAGAACTGAGTTGACGTGGGATGATAGGATGACATACGTGTTGTCGATGATCATGTCGTTCGCTACAATGCCTGCAGATTTATATTCTTCTGCCACTTTACGGAAGGTGTTCAAGAAGAGACCGTCGCCCAGTTTCATGATGTTGGCTTTGTGAATGCAGGTGACTTTCTGCAGATGGTAACAGCCTATGTATGAAAATGGTGCGAAAGACTATGAATGCACACCTTGCGTTCATTTTTGAGGGCAAAGTCAAAGGCGAAACGGGAGATGCGCTCTGCCTTGGCTCTTGTCATGACTTTCAAGCTTTCGACGACACCGGGGTAACTTTGATGTTCTAATCCCGAGTATTCGCCCTCGGTGTTCTCACGTATGATGGCAAAATCGACGTTCGAGTGACGCGTAGGGAATCCAGGCAAGGACTTGCAGAGCACGACGGAAGCGTAGATATCGAGTTGCTGACGCATGGCAACATTCCAAGAGATATGACCGGACTGAGAGATGGGGGTAAAGAGGATACCTTGCGGACAGACCGGTCAGCAGTGATGGGAGAAATGGGAGTGCTGTTTACCCTTCAAGCCGACGCGATTGCGCTTGAGGCTCTCCATGGCTTGCTTGAAGAGATCTTCGCCTGCAGAAGACATGCCGGAAACATTGTACTGTTCCCATTCGATGGGTGCGTTGACATAGTCAAAAATCTCTTTGACGGAGTCGGTGATTTCGGCGCCGATGCCATCGCCAGGGATGAGGGTGACCTGATGCGCGGTAAGAACGACGAGAGACGAGGATGTTGGTGCTTACGGTGTACACACCGCCATATTTCGTTGGAGACTGGGAGGCGTTAGATCATCTGAAGACGATGAGTGTGTGTCCTACCCGTTGCGTGACCCTCGGAAAGCCTGCAGAGAGGGTTGTTGCAGCTCTCTTTTCGGAGTGTTAGTCTGCGAGTGGTGCAGCGGCAACGGACGCACCGAGTGATGAAGGACCGGGCGGGCGGATGCAAGTGCGTTGCGGAACATTGTAGACGGAGAGAGAGAAGGGAAGAAACGGAACAGAACACGTGCCGTCTTTCCTTCCTTCGTTATGGTCGATCGACCAGATATACCCTTTGTGCCCCCTCCACGAACAGTTTCTTATTACCTCGCCCTCTTCGCTCTCGTCCTCCCTCTCTCCCTCATCATACCCGCCTCCTGGTCCTTCGTTGTATATACCTTATATAACCCTAACTTGTACCTTCACGGATGGAACGCTAGACTCTTTCTTGCAGTCGCACTCGCAGAGGTATGCACACATCCATCTCACTTCGTAACACGTGTTTCAGCCAGTCCTTCCAGGTCTTCTTTAGTATCTATCATTACTATCTCGCCCAGTCCGTCTCGGGTCTTCCTTCGAGTGCTCAACGTGACTTGGCAGAGCTGCAGACCGGTTTCCATCGCGTCTTGAAAACCGGCCTCGCCGATCTCACCGTCGATGAAGAATCCCTGGATTGCGGGCGGCCAGGCAGTCCCGCAGAGCAGCTTGCTCAGTTGCAGCCAGACGACCCCCGCGCCGTGGAATTTCGTGAAGGCATGAGATCATGGTAATTACCCACTCCCCCTTCCCATCAGCTGATTACACATCTTCCCTCAAGGTTTCGGAGAGCTACCTGGTCGTCTATCAGGAGGCAAGATTTCTATGCATACCTTTACTGGGCGTTTTATAACAGCCCGCTCCCCACTCTCCATTTACTTCCTGACCACCACCGGGACATGCTTGACGACGCCATTAGGCAGATTGAGAATCGCGCGGGAATGTCTATTCCAGATAGTCCCAGTTCCGGTGTAACACCCATCTTGCTAACTCTCGACAAGCTCAACGTTACCCCGAGACCTTTCCTCTGGTATGCAATGGTTTTCGTAACCAACTGGATTCTCAGAAGATGGTTGGAGCGGATGTACAACGCGCACTTTGGCTGTTATGAGGGCTTGGAGTAAGTTTTGCGCTTGCTGATACTCTTGGCCTGAAATCGATTATTTGTCTTCTGCGCAGGTATTGCATTTGTATACCAGAATCCTGGGACCCTGTTGGTGGTGCTCGCCCGGTTGTGCTCCTCCATGGACTTGGTATTGGCCTGATGCAATACAAATTACTGATCTGCGATCTCCTCCACAATCTTTCTGATCGGCCCATCCTTATACCTATACAACCCAACATTAGTCAGGACATTTTTCATCCCAGGTTTTTGAAGCCAATGAATAGCTGCGAGTTGACCGCTCATTTATCCGGTCTTTTGAGGGAGTTGGGTTGGGTTCCCCCATCAACTAATTGTGGGCTCTCGTCCTGGAGTAGCTCACGGGGCATCGTCATGCTTAGCCATTCCAAGTATGTGTCTCTTCCGCTGAACCCACACTCGATGCAACTGTTGAAATGTGTCTACAAGCGGTTCTTTTCTCCATGCATGGTTCCTCAAAGTTCACCCAGAAATGGTTGTGCGTTCGTGTTTCGTGGACCCTGTCACATTTTGCTGTTGGGAAGGTGGTGCGTTCATCGATGGTATGAGTGTGGCATGATGCAGATTCATCATTCCGCAGACATGTGCTACAATTTCTTGTACAGCCGATGTTCCACGGTGCGATCATCCATGCGCATGCATCAGCAGTGGCTTAACCCTCTTCCCAGGGTCTGGAGTTATTGGCGAGGTACTTCGTAGGGACTGAACTGGGCATTGCGAACACGCTCCAGCGCCATTTTGACTGGCTGTCGAATTCTTTGTGGTTCGAAGAGATTCCCAATGCACGCGATCCCACAAAAACGCTTGTTGTGTTGGGGGGCAAAGATGTGATCCTGAATGCGGAGGTGAGCCTATTCATCGTCACGGGATTGATCTTATTCACTCGTTGCACAGCGTGTCAGGCGTTATCTCAGCAGTCACGGCATGCGGAAAGGGATCTGCTTTGACCCAAATGGGAGCCACGGTGAACCATTTGTTTCTGGGGGACCTACGCATTCGGCAATCATGAGCTGGTTGAAACTTGCATGAGGTTCTTGTTCAGTTCTATTTAATTATTAATGTACATACACACCCAAGTAAGTAGACACAGGGGGGTCCTCTTGATCGATAACCAGCGTAACACAACACATACAAACTTGAGTTCCTAACTAACGCCAACGCGGCAGTATAAGAGCAACTCGCCCCCTTCTCTCTCCTTTCTCACCCGAACCTCCATCTTCCCGTCCTTTTGTGTTGTATCCTTTGAGTCCTCATGCCACCCAGAGCTGATCCTAGGGGTGGTCGTGGTCGCGGCGGTCGCGGCGGCCCTCCGCGAGGTGGTCCTCGGGGTGGCCCTCGGGGTGGCCCTCCTCGCGGGGGACCACCGGGTGGGGCGTCTTTCTCATCGGCACCTCCCCCAAGTGGCGCACTCCCTGCAAGTCATGTTAAAGCTGTGGGCGTACGCCGATCAGGCTACGGCTCAGCGGGCAGGGCGATTGGTGTCTTGTCCAACTTCTTTACCATGGCTACCCCTGAAAGCAATATTTATCACTATGACGGTGCGTCCTGCCTTTATCACTACTTTGGTCTATCCTGATTAGCGGCACATCTTTCCTCGCTGGCGACGACCGTTCTCTAAGTTGGTAAGCCTCATATCCTTGGGCCCTTGGCCCCCCCGCTGATCATCGCCGATGTCTGTTGTAGTCATCTCTCCCTCTGAAAAGACCTTGCCTGCGAGGCTTAACATGGAGTTAGTTGACCATCTACAGAAGATCGATGCTCCCGACGTTTTTACACCTCCTGCCGCATATGACGGTCGCAAAAACATGTTTTCTCCGAGAAAATTACCCCTTGGTCCTGGTGACAACAGCCAGGAGGTACGTGTTTTGTGTTACTCACTGCAGGATGTCCGACGATCCATTTGAAGTTCAATGTTAGTTTGTCCGATGCAACTACTCGTGGCAGTCCCGGAGAAACCACCAGTGGTCGTGGACCACGCGTGTACAAAATCAGACTTACAAAGGTTGCGACAATCAATCCCGAGTAACTATTTGGTTTCCTGGCCGGACGTCGTGTTGATTTTTCTTTATCCGTTCGCTAGGGTTTTACAACGTTTTATCCAAGGGCAGCAGTCCCATGATAATGATGTTTTGACTGCCTTAACGGTAAGCATCTGCGCCGGAAGTATAGCTATGATTGTTGATTTCGTGTTCTCTAGGCGTTGAACGTTGTCGTCCGTATGGAACCTACGATGAAATACCCCTTCAACGTACGGTCCTTTTTTACTGATCGGGAGACCAAAGATATCGGCAGTGGTATAGTACTTTGGCGAGGATACTTCCAGTCCGTTCGGCCAGCGATTGGACGTCTACTCGTCAATGTCGACATCTCCACGGGAACTATGTACAAGCCTGGCCTCTTGTTGGACCTGGCCTTAGATTTCCTTGGCAAGCCCGGCCAACACAACATCCTGAGTCCGCGCCGCGGTATGCCTGATCGCGAACGTATCCGACTCCAGCGCTTCATCACTGGGGTCCGTATCATGACTACCTACTCCGGCGAGCGTGTCCGGAGGACCCCTCGAGTAGTCAAGAAGCTCAGCGGTCAGGGAGCGTCAGAACTGAGTTTTACCATGCGCGATGGTACAGTAATGACTGTGGCGCAATACTTTCAGGAGTTGCTAAACCGCTCACTACGATTTCCCGACAATATTTGTGTCGAGGTATGAGACTCCCATTCATGTTTCCTGCTGCTGATTAGTTGCAGGTCGGATCTGGTGCCCTGATACCAATCGAGCTTTGCACAGTCCCACCCGGGCAGATTATGCGCAAGCAGGTACCTCCCGAGAAGACAAAAGACGTCCTTGACTTTGCGACGAAGAAACCCCATGACCGTCTACAGAGCATAACCAATGGGCTATCGGTAGCTTTTGTTGTTTGGTCTTCCAATTTATCTTCCTCAATCCTTGTTCAGGTCCTTGCATATGGCCAATCCGAATACGTCCGCCAATTCGGCATGACCGTCGACGAAACAGCTGGTCCTCTTAATGTGGCTGCGCGCGTGTTGCCCGCACCGAGACTTAGATATGGCCAGGATAGTCCACAGCCAGTTGTTGTGAGTTTTCATCTCTGCTATTATTACACGCGTTTCACATCATAATGCAGGCACCCGCTAATGGGTCGTGGAATATGTGGGTTCGACTCATGTTCTCCATGGTCTCCAGCTGTTGAGCTTTGTACAGGATCGACAAACGTTTCTACCGACCGGCGAATATTGACCGTTGGATCGTTGTCATCTACGAACGCCAACAGCGATTCAATCAGAATGCAGCGCAAGATATGATTGATGGCTTACTGCGTTGTTGTAGTGATGTTGGTGAGTCGTGTTTGTCCGCTTGATTGGCCTATCGCTACATAGTAGCTCTACTGTCAGGCATCAAAGTCAACGATACCAATCCTATCGTTACCTGGCAGAACGGTCAGGGTCGTATTGCTGAGGTGCATCTCTTCATATTTTGCATTTATTGCAACAGCCTATGAGACTTTGTAGCAATTGCGTGGCGCCGGAAACGAGTGTTTCCAGAAGACTAAACAACGTCCTTCACTCATTGTCGTCGTACTCCCTGACAACGGCAACGAAATCTACACCGCAGTGAAACAGTGCGTTGAACTATTGGAATTTTGCACCCTTATTGATTGATTACGTGCAGCTTTGGTGATGTTACGGTGCGTATCATACCAATCTCTAGCCAAATGTGAATTGAATCATTCAAAGGTTGGGGTGGCGACCCAGTGTCTGAAGAGTTCGAAATGTTTCCGCGCGAAAGCACAGTATTACGCCAATGTTTGCCTTAAGTGAGTATCTTTATGATATATAAATTAGCAAATAATGATGTGCATTAAGGATGAACGTAAAACTTGGAGGAATCAACACAATCCCTGACCCCCAGTCTGTCACCGTACTTACGGATCCCCGCAATCCAACCATCGTGATGGGTACATCTATACTTCTGTTACTGAAGCAGAGTTCACACCATTTGCGGATCAGGCGCCGATGTCATTCACCCAGCGCCTGGTTCAGACGGCCGACCTTCGTTCACGGCACTCGTTGGAAACGTGGATTCCAACTCTGCAAAGTATGTCGCGACCAGCCGCGTACAGGATTCCCGCGTAGAAATCATCAAGGATCTGAAGGACATGGCTAAGGTCGCCTGATTTTGTGACTCGTTACTGCAGCAACTAAAGTTGTATATTTTAGCACGTCTTGACCATGTATATGAGATACCGGCAGGCCGTAGAGAAAAAAACAAGCGATGTCCCCCCCACGCGCTTGATATTTTTCAGAGGTGCGTTCTTCCTCGACAGTTCTTCATCTTTCTAACCTTGACAACCAGATGGCGTTTCGGAGGGTCAATTCAGTCAAGTCTTGGGTGACGGTGCGCCTTTTCGATGGCCATTCCGTTCAAGCACCATCTAATTTTTTCTCTCACCTCTAGAACTCATGGCGTTGAAGGGTGCGTCACAACCCCAGCGATCCAAAACTTTTTTACCTAGTCCGACAGGTGCCTGCGCTGACCTCAAGATAAACCCAAAGATTACCTTGATCATTGTTGCAAAACGACATCATGTCCGTTTCTTCCCAAAAAGTCAGTCAGACGCCGATAGAAGTGGCAATTGTCCAGCGGGGACTGTTGTCGATCAGGTTGTCGCTCATCCGACCGAATTTGACTGGTATCTTCAAAGCCACGGAGGCTTGCTAGGCACGAGCCGCCCAGCGCACTATAACGTCCTCTATGATGATAACAAATTCAAGTGAGACATAGTTTGGCCCTGTTCAATGTGGCATTTGACAATGCTTTCACAGTGCGGATAGTCTACAGTCGTTATCATTCGCCCTCTGCCATGTCTACGCTCGCTCCACGCGCTCAGTATCTATTCCTGCACCGGTGTACTGTACGTCCTCTGGCCATCCATGCGAACTCTTGACTCATCGAGTTGGCTTAGATGCGGACATCGTTTGTAGTCGCGCAAAGAATCACTACGATCCTCAAGGGACTGTGGATTTCTCTGACTCGGCTACGCAGGCTGATACCACCCAAGCGGAAGGGATGCTTGAAGCATACAGGCGTGGTTTCAAGCCCTTGCATGCGAATATGGCGTCACTCATGTACTTTTCTTGAGTGTTCGGTAACTCGTCATTCACTTCAATTTCTCCTACATTGTACAATGTATACCTTGACCAAGGTTTGTTGCGCATGATTATGTATCCAAGTATCCACCGAAATTCATATGTCAACTGTTTATAAATACATGCCGCTCTCTTGTTCAGACTCTGGATTTACTGGTGGGGTGCGATCGACGGGGAACGAGCCATCCAAGCCATTGGAGTTGGACACAACGGTATTCCGTGCATGTGAAGACGGAACGTCTGAGGGAGGGGACGACGTAGATGTCTGTGCTGAAGCGGCGGAATAACCGTGATGGGTCAACGCCAACTTGAGCATAAATATGCGCTCGTCCTGTGATGCACTGGGGAAAGCTTTCTTTAGCCGCGGAAGAGCTGATCAGACACGCGGAGTACGTGCATTGTGATTTCGTTTTCTTTCACGGCTTGGCTAACTTCCAGATCTTCCTCTTCCGGGGCCAGCTCTCGCAAGTATTCTTGCAGCTCGTTTTGGGTCCGTTTCAAGTGGAGCAAGGAATGTTGCAAGCGGGCGATCTCTGCCAAGATTGTTAACCATGTTTGATCATCGATAGTAATCGAGCGTCGGACCATCCCATGCTACCGCAGGATCCAGGGCGATTGCCTGATGGAGAGAGAATGGCTGGGGATATTTGGGATTGTACTCCATGTCGAGTACTTGATTCAAGCTCTTGAGACCTGACTAAGCGCAGACTGTCATGTCTCCATTCCTCGCTCTCGTCGACACCAATGACGTCCAGCAAGACCGCCTCCTTGCCATCTCCCGCGTCACTTCGGTGATCTTCACACCTGCCCATAGCTTATCATTACCTTCTGCACGCTATCTTCTGATCGATGATGTTTCTGCAGAGACCGACCAGATCATCGCAAATCTCGACAACGGCACTGACAAAGCCATCGTGCCCCTTTCTCTCGCAAAAAAACTAGTCGGCCTTGTTCCCCCAACCCGCTTAATTCTCCTGCTTGACGTCGCCAGTGCAAGCGCTGTACCAGACTCTCTGCGCAACGCTATCTCTGGCGTCCTGCTTAAAACAACCTCAATTGATGTCGAGCTCATTCGCTCCATCGCCACCTTCTTTGCAGGGCTCTCTATCCACGTCCTGTCAAACGACAAACCCATCCCGTTGACCATAAGAAAACTTTGTGCGATCGGTGCATCGCTTGTTATCCCCCTTTCTGAACTTGAATCGTCTATCACCATCGCAGATGCCTTTCTTGCGCCAGTTGTGTCGGATAGATCTGATGGCCTCATTCCGACAATCGTCTCGTCCTACACTCAGGGAGGCAGATCTCTCGGCCTGGTGTATTCTTCCCGCGAGTCCGTCGCCCAGGCCATCCTGACTGGCAAGGGAGTCTATCAGTCGCGCAAGCACGGCCTCTGGGAAAAGGGAATGACATCGGGTGCGACGCAGGAGGTTGTGCGCATCCGCATGGATTGCGATTCGGATGCACTCGAATTTTCGGTCATCCAGCACGGTGCGGGATTTTGTCATCTCTCACGGCCGTCGTGTTTTGGCAACGTCGACGGGCTGGCTGCGCTTGAGAGCACCCTAACAGCACGTCTTGCATCTGCCCCTGAAGGATCATACACACGCAGGCTATTCAGCGATCCCGAGCTTCTCCGAGCCAAGATCAAAGAAGAGGCGGATGAACTCTGCCGTGCGGAAACGAAACAGGAGATCGCGTTTGAAACCGCCGACCTGTGTTATTTCTCCCTGACACGATGCATCGCTGCTGGGGTAACCCTGCGGGACATTGAAGATGTCCTAGACAAGAAAGCCGCCAAAGTCACCCGGCGGCCGGGAAATGCGAAACCCCAGTTCTTGCCAAACGACCAGAGCGCTCAAGATACAGCAAAAAAGCTCATCGACGGAGATGCGCCTATTGCTATGCGCACTGTGGAGCTAGCGTCTGCCGATGCAGATGAACGCGCCAAGCTGCTGAAGCGCCCTGTGCTCAAGTCTGATGAAATGATCGCCAAGGTCAAGCCAATTGTGGACGATGTTCGCAAGAGGGGAGACACTGCCCTTCTTGAGCTGACAGCCAAGTTTGACAAGGCGCGGCTCGAGACACCGATCCTCCTTCCGCCCTTCACGGCCGAGAAACTAGTAGATCCAGCCGTCAAAGATGCCATCGATGTTGCGTATGCAAATGTGCGCAAGTTTCACGCTGCGCAGATCCAGGACGGCCACTTGGTGGTAGAGACCATGCCAGGCGTCACCTGTTCACGATTCGCCCGACCGATAGCACGCGTTGGGCTTTACGTGCCCGGAGGAACAGCTGTACTGCCCTCCACCGCCCTGATGCTCGGAGTCCCTGCGCAAGTGGCAGGTTGTGAGCAGATCGTGCTCGCAACGCCTCCACGTGCTGATGGAAGCGTGTCCCCCGAGGTCCTCTACGTCGCTCACTTGGTCGGTGCGCACGCTGTCCTCAGGGCCGGTGGCGCCCAGGCAGTCGCTGCGCTAGCTTACGGCACTGAGACATGTCCCAAGGTCGACAAAATTTTTGGTCCTGGCAATCAGTGGGTGACGGCGGCCAAGATGCTTGTCCAGAACGACACAGAAGCCCTGGTATCCATCGACATGCCAGCTGGCCCATCTGAAGTATTGGTGAGTGGTCTCAGTAGGCGTGGTGCACGCCCGCGCGCGTGCACCGCGTTCGTTGTTCTTGTACGAATAACGAACGCGGTTGCTTCCAGGTCATTGCAGACGAAACCTGCAACCCCGGGTTCGTTGCCGCCGACCTCCTCTCGCAAGCTGAACACGGTGTTGACTCGCAAGTTGTCCTGGTGACTTCATCTCTCTCGGACGACAAGCTCAGAGAGATTGAAGAAGAGGTCGACAAGCAAGCGCATGCCTTACCGCGGGTAGACATCGTCCGTGAGAGCGTGTCACAGAGCCTGATTGTAAAAGCCTCGGGACCGGAAGATGCGCTACAGTTTTCAAATGCATACGCGCCCGAGCATCTTATCTTGCACTTGAAAGATGCCTCGTCTTGGGTGGAGCATGTGAAGAATGCTGGGAGTGTATTCGTTGGACCTTATTCTCCTGAGAGGTCGGTTTCTTGTCGGTTGACAAGCACTCCAGCGTGACTGATGAGCTCGATAGTTGCGGAGACTACGCCTCGGGAACCAATCACACCCTCCCCACAAATGGGTACGCCCGTCAGTTCAGTGGCGTGAACACGCTCTCTTTCCAGAAGCACATCACTTTGCAGGAGGTTACTGCAGAGGGATTGCAAAGACTAGGCCCAGTCGTTGCTACATTAGCGGATTGTGAGGGGCTACAGGCCCATGCCAACGCTGTTCGAATACGCTTAAGCAAATCCTAGAAACTAGGATTTTAAAAGATCATCGTAATGCCCCAATTGATATAATCTAAAAAAAAGTAGGTTGCAAACATGTCCCAGTGTACCTCTAGAAATACTGGTCGGATATGCATAACGATCGGTGACGTCTATAATCCTCGTTAGCGTACTATTTCTCGGGACAGGGTGACAGTACACATACATACTAGTTGGTTCTGTAGAGTGCACGCTTGGCCACCTTGACAATAAGTGGCGTGTCAGGGAAAGAGAGGTCCTCGAGGTTTTTGGCGTACTGAGGGCACATGTATATTAGACGAGACACAAGATTAGCAGGACAAGGCACACACAGGGGTTGGCACATCAGCGCCAGTAACTCGCTCGACGGGTGCATCAAGATAGTCAAAGGCTTCACTCTCCACTATCTGAGCGCAAATTTCGCTTCCAACACCAAAGGCAGGGAAACCACCCTCAACAATGAGTAATCTAGATAGGTGGTCAGAACGCGCAAGTAAGGGATGCTATGATCGAAGACGACTTGCCGGTTGGTCTTTTTCACCGATGCCTTGATGGTATCAATGTCGAGAGGACGGATACTACGGAGGTTGATGACTTCTGCGTTAATGCCTTCCTTGGCTAGGATTTCTGCAGCCTCCAAACTGTGGGTGACCATCTTGCTGTGTGCAACGATGGTGACATCAGATCCTTGACGTTCGACTTTGGCCTTTCCAATGGGGAGTAGGAAGTTGTCTGACATGGCGTCGGAAGACATGGGGAAGGAGACACCGTACATCATCTCGTTCTCGAGGAAGACGACTGGGTTGGGATCCCGGATTGCAGCCTGTAGGGCATGAGGCTATGTATGAGTGAGTGGAGGCACACAAACCTTGAGGAGTCCCTTGCAGTCCTCGGAACTCCATGGACTGACAACCTTGAGACCGGGTATTGAACCATACCATGCAGCATAATCCTGTGAGTGTTGTGCGGCAACGCCGGAGGCGGCACCGTTGGGACCACGGAAAACGACGGGACATGGGACATTTCCGCCAGACATGTAATAAGTTTTACCAGCAGAATTGACAATTTGGTCGATGGCTTGCATTGCAAAGTTAAAGGTCATGAACTCGCAGCTGCGAAAAGCTATGGTCAAGAAGAGGAAGACGTGATGGGTGAAGGAAATACATTGGCCGGAGGCCAGCAAGCGCAGTACCGACTGCGAGGCCAGCAAAACCCATCTCGGTGATGGGGGTGTCGACGACGCGCTTCTCACCAAACTTGTCTAAAAGGCCCTTGGTAACCTGGGACGGGAGGTGAGTGGTAGACACGGGTGGGTGAAGAAAGAAGTACCTTGTATGCGCCGTTATACCGAGCAACCTCCTCGCCCATAACGAAAACCGACTCGTCGCGCAACATTTCCTCCTCCATTGCCACGTTGAGAGCGTCTCGGACAGTCATCTGTGAGAAGGGTGAGTTGTGCCACGTAAATGAATGAGAAGAGTGCTGACCAAGTTTTCTGACTGTGATGCGTAACCGCGAGCGGGGGTGGCCCTGCGGGCGGGGATGGACACGCCAGAGCGGGCGCCGGTGATGGCGGGGGCGAGGCGGGAGAAAGTTGTGCGGAGGGCAGCCATGGTGAGAGAACGAGGGAAAGAGGCACTTGCCAATTCGCGGACAAACGCGGAAAGAAAAGTCGGCCATGTCGAAACCGCTCGTGCTCGTCACTGGCGCATCCAGGTCATCCACATCCACTTTTCTGTCGCTCGCTGACCATCTACAGAGGCATCGGACTCGCCGTCGTTAGCACCCTCCTCGATGAACTCGGCGCCAACGTCGTCGCCCTCGCCCGCTCCACGTCGCCCGAACTCGCCCAGCTCATCAAGACACACCCGACATCTCTCCTTGCCATCCAGTGTGATGTGTGAGTTCCTTCCTACCTTTGTTGAGTCGACATAGAATACCCCGCAGCACAGACGAATCTGCACAGGCAAGCGCATTCGCCCAGGCAAAGATCAAGTTTGGCCCCGTCCTCGACGGGGTGATTCTCAATGCCGGCACACTCAATCCCCTCGCGAGGATCGCCGACCCATCTGTACCCCTTGCTGCCTGGAAACAACACTTTGATGTCAACTTCTTCTCGCTCATCACCTCGCTCAAGTTGGCCCTTCCTCCATTACGCGCCAACCCCAACACCGGACGAATCATATTCATCAGCTCAGGTGCAGCGACCGGGAGCACACCCGGCTGGGCGCCCTATAATGCGGGAAAAGCAGCCGTGAACGGTCTCGCGAGGTACTCGCTTTTCCTAACTCGGTCACACAAGGTCTGATAGACCGCTGGCAGAACTTTGGCCAAGGAAGAGCCCACCCTCGTTTCGTTGGCGATCGCGCCCGGAAAGGTCGACACAGATGTACGTCCTCCGTCTTCGTCGTCCCCTTCACCGTGGATATCAAGACATTGTGGACAGATGCAGCAAACCCTCAGGACTATGGGTGCTCCGCACATGGACGCATCCGATCTCAAGATTTATCTCGACGCGCATCGGGACGGGACATTGGTGAAGCCGGAGGACGTTGGTTATGTCATTGCAAACCTCTCCCTCCGTGCACCACTTGGCCTGAGTGGTTCTTTCGTACGGTACAATGACCAACACTGTAAAGAATTTGCAAGGAAATGATATAAACCGTCTCTTCTATCGGAACCGAATGCGAAGTCCCAAATTGGTGCCGAACAAATCATCGAGGAAGGTGTTCTCCCCGTCTGTACGTTTATATTCCTTCATGTCTGGGAGCCGCATCACTATCATGAACCAACGACACGCGGGCGTTGACATCTCTGCGTTGCCCACTCCAAAGATCATTGATGTTCATCACCACGTTTTCCTCGATGCCCAGAAAAAAGCCAAGAGAAACACGCAGATCGGTTGGATCACGCCCCCAGAACACCTGCCCTGGCGTCCATCACTAGCTCTATCAGCCATGGACGCGATGGCCATCCAAACCGCAATCCTTTCGCCACCTCCTGTCGCCACAAACAAGAGCGAAACGAGGGTCACCAACATCTACCTGTCACAACTTCGCGCAGCATACCCTACAAGGTTTGGTTTCCTTGCAGGCCTCCCCACACTGCCCGATGTACAAGGTCCAAAGACTCTATATCAGTCACAGCGATTACCCCTGACAATTGATCCCTAGATGCACTCGATGAAATTACCTTTGCAACGGATCACCTGAATGCCGATGGGTTCGCACTCATTTCGTCGTATGGGATCGGGGATGCGGCTAGTAAGATCCTCTATATCTCTTCCTCGGTCGGTACTCACACTCTAATAGAATATATCGCGGACGATCTATTCGACCCTATCTGGGAAGAATTGAACAGGAGACATGCTGTCGTCTTCCTTCACGGCGCACAGACGCCTTCATCAACACCCTATCCCCACCCCTTCCTAGGGCTCCCTATCAGCGAGGCACGTACTGCAGATCAATCTCATGCTCGCACACTGAAACTCAACTTTGCACCCAAACAGGTCCCCAACGAAACCTACAAGGCAGCCGCCCATCTTGTTGTCACGGGCAAAAAACGGCGTTTTCACAACGTCAAGATCATCCTCGCACATCTAGGAGGCAGCACGCCCTTTTTAGCCCCCCGCGTGGCAGCCCTTTCCAGCTACATGGGAAGCCCGCTCTCCCCAAACGAGATTCTTCACGATTTCAAAACGTTTTATTACGAAACGGCTCTTAGTGCGTATCCGGCGACCCTTGTTGCAATGGACGCATTTGTGCCAATCGATCACATTCTCTTTGGAAGCGACTACCCTGGTACGCCGTTTAATATCACCCTGCAATCCGAGGATCTTGTTTGAACTGATCTCTGGGTACCAGCGGTCAGCACGGAGACCTCGAGTTGGTACACTAACCATCTAGAGAATCATTATGCTGGTGAATCACACAAGCTGGACGCCATCCTGCGTGGCAATGCGCTCGCCCTCTTTCCACGGCTTGGAGCATCAGTTCAGCTCAACGAGATAGTCAACGAGGGCGACCAAATTTTGGGGTCAGGTTCATCATAAAAAGCATGTATTGTGCGAGGTACAAATGACAGGATAAGAGTGACAAATAAATTGGGTGAATCTATCATGTATATGGAAAGGTGTCACCCGGCCTCTAGACACCCAGCCTGCAGGGCAACGCGTATCAACCGCCACGTCGTGATAGGCGTGGAGCGAAACTCACCTCCGCTTACTATGCTCGTAAACAAGGTAAGAAATTGACACGGACGGCACAACCTGCAACAAGCATTTGTGAGCCATGGATTTCCTGCATGCACCATCCACCAAACCTTGGCCAATGTCGGAAATAATCCGCGATAAAATCCTCTCCAACCATCTCGTTGGTATGTCTTCTGAACCACGTCCCAGATACCCGCATACCGTTGTGGATGTCCCGAGGAACCCGAGGCTTGCAGTCGGGTGCGGACAAGGTTTAGGGGATACACGCTGACAGCGCCAACGCTTCCCGAAATGCTTCCAAAGGCGAGGACAGCAAGAACGCCAGGCTCGTCCAACCCAGTAGAACGTAGATATGTTAGCTTGAGGGCTTCGAACGTACTCATGTCAATAGCCGAGTACCTATCACAAGATGTGAAAAAATACAGCGATTTGTTGATAGATGACATACGGAAATACTCCAACGAGACCAATCTACGGTCAGTTCAGGGGAGACAATGCAAAGCAAAAAGTGCAAGACTGACAGTTAGTCCACGATAAAATGCTCTAAATTTTCCAAGTTGCCAGACATGGCGCGCTGCGCCCATCAAGCTTCGCTTCTGCCCTGCTATGCTCATCATTTGAGTCTGTCAAGAACTCAGCAACGAGCGAGACGACAAGATAAAACAGCGCAAGACCTTCAGAGTTTCAATAGGATATATACCTGCATTGTTGTGAACAAAAGCATATCCCCAACGGCTCGAGGCTTACTGAGTTGACTCGATATTCCACCAATGCCACCGGATAGAAAGCGACTAGCACCACTTATATCTCGAGGGTCTTCGACATGATCCCAGTACGTAGCAAATGCGCGTTTCTGTCCCAAACACTGAGTACCGCACACAAAACACAAGCACACAGAGGACGAACAGCTGTCTCGTAAGTCATAAACTTTATGGCTGACTCTGGAAATATCTTCATTACAGAAAGTCCATTTCCCGTCCAGAAAGCCAAGAGACCGCCTTCAGCGTATATGCGTGCTACAGCACCACCTATCGCTTTCAAGCCGCCGACGCCAGGTTTAGGGCCCACGGAAGTGCCTCCCATCTCGGGTGCACGCGTAATCAAAAAAACTTTGAGACGGTCAAATGGTGCAGTGCACGTCCTCGAAACTGCCAGAAAAGGTAAAACATTAGGGGAAATCGTTTGTGTGCCTCACCTGCACCCGCTATACCACCTGCCAAGAGAAACTTGACTGCGGTGTGGCCATGTAACCAATCATGATGTTCCTCAGGCTCGTCCTCAAGATCGCCCTGGTGGTTCGCGGGAGGCACCTGCACCGAGGACGCCATAGATGTGCGGGAGTCTCTAGCGTGACCAACGTCACCTTGGATACGTCGAGGAAGTTCATGGGTAGAGTACAAGAGAAAGTCACAGAGCGGCAGACCTTCTATCGATGGGCCCCCTCCCAAAGGCTGCCTCGCCTCGTAATATCTGTAGATCTCGGAGATGGATGCCCGTCGAGGGAGCAGTAATAGGAAATCTCGAAACTGTGGAAAATTGATAACATGCGAGTGGGCTGATTGTGTCAAATACGTGACAAACTCCGTCAAGGCAGTGGGCGAGAGGGTGATCCCTGGCGATAGCATTGAATACCGGGAAACGTGTTCACCGAGGCGACCTACCGGCATTCTTGAACGCAATTCGGACTTCCTCCGAGTCCAGATGGCCGTTCCGGTCCAGATCGAGCTCATCGTGGAAGATGCACCACAGCTCTGACAAGAATCCGTGAGGAACGGCAAGGCAATTCAGTTCTCGACCGTCACTGACCAGCCTCCTTTGCCTCCGCATATTGCCGGAAGTCCGGCCAGGGTATGTGGGTCGGCCTTTGACGGGATATAGGGCCACCACAGCGCCGCAGTAGCTCGTCTTCATAGGCTCTCCGCATGTCCTCTGCCTTTTCTGGCGTTAGTGGCTCGCCAAGGGAGGCTCCAGGCGTGACCGCGGTTTCCGAGCCTTGAAGGCGTGTGCTGGGCAGGCGACGCCAAAGGTCATGGAGCCTCCATTCCCGAGTTTCTTCTCCCTCTTGCGCCCGGAACTCGAGGAGGCTGTCGGGGATAGGACGATGCAATAGAGGGTCAGACCTGAGTCGTGGAATGAAAGGACGATCCCGAACGCCAGAAAGACATGCGTCGTAAATTTCATGCCCTGAAGGTTTGGGGCGCGACGAACATACGACCTCCGACATGGAATAAAAGGGCGAACCTGCGATGCTGGACTATCAATCGCAGCCTGAAAAGCAGGGAATATCAAAAGGGCATCGTCGGGCGAGGTGCTACTTCAACGAGGTTCGGGTCGTTTACAATATTGTTTGCGATTGCTTACTACCAAGTTATTACTTCCACATGGCAAGCCAACACTACTAGCTTAAGAGTACTAGCCAGATAGTTTATGTAAATAACCACGCGCGCCGTCCTTGCCTCTCTGTCCTCCTGCAAATGACAGCCCACGCTCAAAAGCAAATGTGGTTAAGGTACAGTATTATGTTCCGATACAATCTAACTTCATAGTCCCGTGCGTGAACCTACTAGCAATGCGTGTCACCGACACAAGAATGCGGATAATACCAGCAATCCGATTCGCTGCAACCCTCGCGCCAGCGCTCGTCGAAGTGTTCTGGGCTTCAAGTTCTGCGGAATAATGGGTGGAGACACTTCAATTTTGGGTCGCAAGCGTTCGGGCGAAACATCTCTCCTGGGAGGTTCCAACCTGATCGTCCCGTAGCCAGTACGGGAAGCAAGGTCAGGGTATTTCTCAGAGCACAACGTCGGTGGTGGAGTCGTACGCGCGGGCGTGTAACTCGAGGCCAGCGTAGAAGGATAATCGTTGGATGGTGCCCTAACGTGGCTCGATAGCGACGATGGTGGGGTAGGGAGCTTGCGCGGACCAAGAGGGGGTCGCGGGGCCTCGTGTCTGACTACGGGTATTATTGGCTTAAGATCGCGTGTTTCCGAAACCGTCACATCTTGGACTGGGATTTCGGGTAACGGCCGAGAGACACGTGGTGGCGTCGGCAGCGGCGGGGGAGGAAGAGGCGGCGATGGCAATGGCGGAGCAGGTAATGGCGGCGAATGACGCGACTGTAGCAAAAATAAACAAAAAATCAGCAAGCCAAGGTAGAGGACTCACAGTGTGCGTTGGTGCAACTGGCGAGTCACTCTGCGAGACAGATTCAGCCGACCGCGATTTCTGCCGCGGAACTGGAGGTGTCGGTGGCCGATATTCCTAAAAACAATTGGAATTCTAATCGTGATCTCACCTGCACAAGTCACTTACTGCTTGTGGCTTGCGTTTTCCTCCGGGTCGTGTCCAGGGTGTGGGAGAATGGGGGCGAGATAATGGATCTCCGTCGTAACTTTCGGATGGGGAAGGTGGAGCAAACGTGTAGCTCCGGGACGTCTCGAACTCCTGTGACTATTGTGAGCATTGCCAGATTGGTAATTTTGCTGAGCATTGCCGCCCACCATGCTGGCCGGAGACTGCCGCAATGGCTCTGCTTTGCCGTCGAGGTCAGCTGAGGGTTCTTCGTGGGTCGAAAAATCAACTACAGTGTTAATGGTGGGCAGTGTTGACCGTCGCTCTCGGGAGACCACCCTGCCAATCACATCTTTCCAGTCATTCGGAAGCTGCTCGGTTGGGCATAAGCACCGTCCCTGAGGAAGAAATAAATGTCCTCACCGGTGGCCTATCACCTTGTGTGGGAGAGGGAGACGAAACCGAAGAGAGAGAGATTTGCCTGAAAGGTGCCCCTGGGGATGACGGAGGGGAAGGCGGTGGGGAGGGAATGAATTTGGGGACTGGCTTTCTGTGGCTCATCGAGCGCACAGGCTCTGCTTGAGACATGAATAGCGAGGTCAAGGACAAGATGTAAGGGCAAGGAGCGCCAGACTAGATGGCCGCTAGGTTGTGGCGGGAGGAATTGGTAGGCTGGAAGCGCAGCTGGGTAGTCAGAAATGAGAAGACAGGGTATTATAAGTGTGTAATGAATGGAAAGACGCGTAGGCTCATATAGGGAAGGGGAGGGGCATGCCTCAAGCTGTACGCAAGCGGTAGTTTGAGGGGGGCTTGCCTTGAGCTCAACAGCCACGTTGGGAGCAGGATGTTCATGAATGGGACAGCACGACTCACCTCATGTTTTCCATAAATGAGCGGTGCTTGCGAACAGCCGCAAGGTGGTCCATGATCACGACAAATGGGTACCTTGGAGAATAGAGCGGGCAACCCTCTCTACTACGTCACGACTATGCCAACCTACATGGACGGCCCATGTCAGGCCATTATGTTTTCAGATAAGCGATGGGTGATGCGTCAATGTATTGTCTGATCAATCCAGGTCCGGTTTAGCTCTGTGGGCAAGCCCGCGTATGAGATCGAGCATTGCCTTGGGGTCAGAAGTCAGAGGTGGTGGTTCCGAATATGGAATGTTCTGTGGAATGAAACTTGGTCCACTCACGCCGCACTGCTTGCCAATCATAGCAATGTCGCGGCCAACTGCTGCACTTCAGTGATCGCAGAGAATCACGATCGAATACATTGCTCACGACATCAGTGCATGAGGGCGGAAGCGTGTGTATATAAGTATATGTGCATACAAATCATTGGATGGTGTAAGATCAAGAATCATCAATGCGATTCGCATCAAATAGTGCAGGGAAGGATCAGTGGGTGGGTAATCACGTATCAAGGGGTATCTTTTCGTCGTGAGCATGGAGGTGAGAAAGGAACCAAAACGCGTGAGAAGATCGTGACATTACGGGAAATCAGAGAGTAAGTTACCGGTAAATAATTCGGCAAGAACCGCTAGATCTGGCCCAGAGCGAGAAAACATCAACCGTCATTAAGGCAACGATGGCTTTTCTTGGATGCGATCATCGAGCCCATTCATATCTTGATTATGTGACCGAGAAAACGTCCGCATCTTCGTTTTCCAGTCACGCATCCAATAGGACAAACGTTCGTTACCGACAGAGTGCGATGGCGAGACTGATTTCTTTGAGATGAGGGCACGTAGCCTCTCCCTGCCCAAAATAGGGGCCAGGGATAAGAAGGACAAAAACACGAGTTTCAGGATGATGCTCGGAGAAGTGAGCAAGGAAGAAACAGTCTGATGTCCTGGAGAAGGAGCCGAAGCTACTGTTTGTAGAATGTCACCAATCTAGCAAGGCGTAAGACAAAGTGTATGATAGACCGATGACAGCGGGGCATACCTGGCACGTGACGGCTGTCCACGGAAGACCACCAATGAAGGCACCCAAAAAGCAGTCGGACAAGGGCACACCGCAGACTCCACATGCAATATTAATTCCCGACCAGGGTACAACGCCAATGAGGCGCAGTATCGACAGACGAACCCAAGCCGGTGATCTCGATGCCGAGCCGGCGGCCAAATCCGTCTCGCCTTCCAAAGCGTTTCGGGTCATATCTAGGGCCCGCGGAAACAGACGACTGAGAGTTGGGGCCAAGGGTGCGCTAAGAGCAGTGGCTATCACCGATCCAATAGTCGTCAAAAACGTCAACAACAGGGTGGCTAATAGGGGGTGAAACAGAGCGCCAGCGAGCACGTTCTGTGGGAAGCGAATGAGTCACACGAGCCGAACGGTCAAACATATGGTTTGAAACTAACCCAAATAACGCTGCCAGGTATGGACCAAGCATGTTTCCAGGCTGCAGTAATAGAAAGCACACCGACGACGTGTGCGAATGGCCCGGGGCCAAGCTGAGAGTACTTTTGGAGTTCTCGACCGAGTTCGGCGAGTTCGGCAAGTGTTCGTGGCCAGGCGACGGAAATGGGAAGGGAGTAAAGGGATAAAAAGACAAAGGAGGTAGAGAGGGGGAAGAGAAGCATGACTAATAGGATTGAGGCATGCGCCTGGGAGAAACATGAGCTGGGGGGAGGAGATGGGGAGTGTGTGTGACTGACTGAAGGGTGAAATGGCCGCCAACGATATGAGCTGGCGTCTTTCTCGTTCAAGACGTCACCAAACGTGGGCTGTGATGAAGCCGAAAGAGGAAGGACGAGGTCCACATCAGAAGAGTGTGGCGGTGAGGGGCTTGAAGAGACAAAAGGGTGCAACTTGGGGAGGTGAAGGAGTTCCAGACACTTTGCAGCTACCACGGAGAGCATGGGGGGCTGGGGGGCAGGAGAGGGTTGGCGATGGACGACTGCAGGTACGTCGATTTCGGGCTGCTGTACGGGGAGCACGAGCGACGACGAGCGACGCCGACCGAGGGTGTTTATGGAGAGGGCGGGGCGCACACACGTGGAAGACGCACGACTGCGATTGCTGGGAGGGGGGACGACCAAGGCCATGACAGAGCAGGGTATACAAGCTTAATAACGGACGACGACAGAACCTGTGTCGAACCAAATTCGCATCAAAAATCGGACTGTCAACGTAATCGACGTCTGATCGGCTTCTCGGCACGTTCACGTCTCCCCCGTTCGCCGGCCGACAGGCACGTCCATAGTCAGCATGACAAAGCTACATGATCACATTCGCATAGTCTTTTAGTGCGCCCTCCGACTCTCCTGGATGACTGCTCCGAGCTCCTCCAACTTGCGTTTCGATCGCAACAGTGTACCAAGCTGTGCTCAGTCAGCCACAACACTCATTGCCATCCTCGCCCGAAACTTACCCGTTTCTTGGTCAACTTGCGTGCCTTCTTGTCCTGAGAACCATCGTAAATACGCGTTAGTCGCCATGCGAGCCCAACTCCGCACCTTGGAGTTCCTCAGCAACTCCAGCACACGTCGTTCATAAGGGCTGAATCCCGCGACCTCACGAATGACAGATCGCACAAACGTGTTTTTTGTAGATTGCACGCCTTTCCGCTGGCTTGGGCGAGAAACTTTGGGGAGGGCTGTGGTGGGGTGGCCCTTGTTGAGGCCATAACGACAATCTGATCGAGAGCAATAAGCTGCTTTCTCCAAGTTCCATTCTTGAACTCACTGCTGCGGGCCATGATCTTGACGGTCTTGAGGAGGTTGTGTCGGGGCAGAGCGACACAGATACGTTGTGGCTTGCAGCTGTACAGTTTATCTCCCACGATTCCATATTTCCAATTTTAGTAGTATCCCTAAGATCGATCACTCTATTAAACTAGTTTTGCGACAAGGACTCGACAGATAATAGGATGTGTATCATCTCCTAATTACCCTCACCCTTCCTTGACCATTCAAACCTGGAACATGGTCATCGGGATCCTTTGACACCGAGCCAGATGTAGGGGAAGTACGTGCGGAGGATGGCAGGTGGATCGGTGTGGGTGGCCGCAGCAAATCGACAGACTGCTCACCTCGGATATGATGCCTCCGTGCACCGCCCTCTTCTTCCTCTTCCTCCTCCTCTTCATCGTCATCGTCCTCTACAATATCCTGTCGCACCATTCCCCATGTCAGCCCAAGATCCATATTGATAGGAACCATTACCGGATCAAAGTCTTCCATTTGCTTATCCCCTTCCTCCAGATCCTCCTCCTCGAGATCCCCATACTCTTCGTCATCTATCCAGCGTCCCCTCCAGTCCACCATGTCCAACTCCTCCGGACTGTTGGGTCTCAACCGTAACCACTGCATCCGTGGCCCCGATTTTGCCCGCTCGCTCACTTTGAACCCATATATTCGCGGCTCGTAGATACGCCCTTCCGGTCTCTTTTGTCCGCCGTGAGGATTGGGATTGATAAACGGCGACCGCTGCGAGCTGTTCACAGAGTCCGGAGACCGTCCAGGAGAGAGCGACGATTCCGTCGATGACGACGCCTTCCAGAACGGCGCAGGCGCGAGCTCACGGTAGCTTTGGAAAAACAAGTGTGCAAACGTCGTGCCAAAGAACGCTCCTACATCCCTCAAACACGCATCAGCTCTCAATTTACACGATAGCAAGGCGAGGCATTCAAACCATCAACTCCCTGGAAGCGGCTGCTCGGAGGGCTGTAGATGTCATTACAATTCGGGCAGTAGAGTTTGACCGTATCGATGCCTGGAAGGTCGGAACGACCACATGGCACTACGTTGCATCCCATGCAGTAGACCCGCGGGCAGACCCCAAATGCAGCACCTTCATACTTGTCGACCTGTAAAGGGCATGAGATCATCCAACATCAGGTACGTGGTAGAAGCAGACCATGGACTGCAGGCCAGCGCGCGTCAGAATGTAACGCTGATGCACGAGGCCGTATAAAAGCTCGGCCGATGCTTCCACAATCGAGACATCCGGGATTTTCGACGTGTCTTCATCTGCATCGCATCGCAAATGAATTTCAATTTCCCATGGGCCAAGGGTGAACGTACCTGGCTCGACATCCAACACCATCTCCATCGCCTCCTTCCAAAAGGGCACCATGGTGTTCAAGCCCGTCAGGTTAAAATCATCCTCGATAAAGTCTTCCGACACTTCGCAAAAGTATTCGTGGCCGGGAAGCGAACAAAACCAACTGATCCACGTGAGCGTGGAAGTGGGGGTAGAAGACGCTAGTGAAGCCATGAGTACAGTGCGCCAGTAGGGCAACACCTAAAACTCACTGTATCCCTCGTCAACTTCGTCCATGATCTCATCCACCTCGCCATTTCCGCTCACAGCCTCGTCTTCGAGTTCGACCCGATCCTCGACCTGCTCCTGGGTCCGCGACATGGAAGGGTTGCACAGCTCAATCAGGCTGGCGGTGAAGCAACTGCTCGAGTCCTCGATCGGGTAACCGTAGATGGATTTCAAACTCCGCTACCAGTACTACCGTATAGCACCACCGATTCCCCGCCTCAGGATCCCTGAAAGCTGCACCTCAACTGCTCACTGACATGGCCCGCCCAGTATGAAGTTCCCATGATGACAAGCAACAAGAGTTGCCCGACCACCCAGCTCAGAGTCACGTAAAACGACGCTTTCCACCCATCTAGAGCATCGACTTCGGCCGCAAACGTGCTCACTGTTGTGAGGCACCCGCAGTACCCGTCACCCAATCCCTGCAGCAGGGAGCACGCATTGGGAGAAACGGAAGGCACGCCCTCCAGAACGTGGAATACGCCGAGAAGCGCAGTCCCCAGTGCATTGGCGGCAAAAGTGCCCAAGGGAAAGAGGTTGACGCGCGCGTTTAGATTGATTGAGAGGAAATACCTCGTCAGCGTTCCTGGGTAAGAAAACAAGAGGGCTACAGTTGCCTGGTGTCGGTAATTTGCAGGCAAGCGGAAATATGCAGGCAGGGTGGCAGCATAGGTCAAGATAGATAAGACGGTGAGGCAGTAGCGCACATGTTTCTTGGGTGGCTTCAGGGATGGAAGGAACGGCAAGATCAGGCCAGAGATGTACACCCCGAGCAAGAGGGAAGCGAGCGATAGCAAGAGCGTCACCCATGTTTTGGTGAGACCATCCAAAAACTATGGGGATGGTGTGAGGGGGTGAGCTCCGCGAGGGAAGGGGCTTACATTATCGAGTCCTGTCCTATGAAACTGCCCGGAATTGACCCAGGAATCGAACACGTCTACCTGCCAGCCAGAGAACGTGGTCAAGGAACCACAGAATCCTATGAAAACGGCTACGAGTCAGCGGGATAGCGTGATGAATATGGGCGCAGTCGATCTGACCAGTCGTCACGGCTGTATACAGAGGACCATAACTTGGAGAGATCACCGATTGCAACCGTAACGTGGAAAACGTGCTCACAAGTTACCGAACGAAGTCTTCATACCCAGGGCAATGCCCATGACGAAGCAGCCGACTGCCTGGACATAGGCCAACGCGAAGATGCTCTGTCCGTCGTATGTCACCAATGCCTGTAGACCCAGTCGGGCAAGCACGCCGAATATGGAAGCAGGCATGAGAAGAGCGAGGACATGTATGGAGTACGGGCGATATATTTTAGCGGAAGGTAGATATTCATCCTCGTCTGGAGGACGATCTATAGAACCCAAAGAACCCGCAGTGACTACCGAGCGATGGCTGGCGATAATAGAGCCAACATCGTGGTGGCGTTCGACTGGATGATGCGAATGAGTGTCATGCATTTTTTCACTCATCTGTAGGTGGCGAGAGTGGTTGGCAACCTCGACGGCAAGTTCTGCCTCGTTGACTGCCGATGGCGCCTCGTTCATGGCGAACAGAGTATGGCGTCACATGACTAAATAGAGTAACTGTGCTTTGCAAGGATACCACCATCTATCCACTCCAACATGAGCAACATGGAGAGTCAGTATGCCCACACAGTCGACCATCATACATCTGACCCTCCACAGAGACTCTGTTCCAACTCAAAGTTTGCCCGCCATCATGACCACCCGAAATCCACTCTGATACCATGACACACACAGTTCACTGCAAAGACGCTGAACAGGCAGGCAAAGAAAGCTCAGAAAGATGAGATTGCAGAAAAGGCGAGGCTGAAAAAGGCCTGTATAATCCAGCGATTGTCCACCTCCCACGACTGACGGATACGACAGGCCCTTCAACAAGGCAATAATGATGGGGCAAGGATATATGCTTCCAACGCAATCCGGAAGAAATCAGAGTCATTGAACTTGCTTCGTCTGGCAAGCCGCATCGACGCCGTGGCGAGTAGGGTGGAGACCGCGGTCACAATGAGACAGGTAACGGGCAGCATGACATCTGTCGTCAAAGGGATGGACAGAGCCATGGAGAGCATGAATTTGGAGAAGGTGCGTCATGCGGACTACGTTAAGAAATTGTTCACCGTTTTCCAAGATCTCGCTCGTGATGGACAAATTCGAAGCTCAGTTTGCCGATCTCGATGTACAGACATCCTACATGGAAGATGCAATGTCGAGCACGACTGCCGTCTCTACGCCACAAGATCAGATAGATCAGCTCATGCGGCAGACAGCAGAAGAAGCAGACATTGAGTTACAACACGATCTTGCTGCCAAGGACCTTTCCGGTGTTGTGCATGACTTGCCAAAAGGTGAAACTATCGGCGAGGAGGATGGTAAACTAGTAGAGAGACTGAGAGCCCTTCGACCCACAACATAGTCATGCTCTTCATTGTACCCTAGCACCTCACATGACACGGACTGTATCGGCGTTCTGAAGCGCAAGAAGTAACATTAAACAAGGTAAGGCACCAGGCTGGCCAGCTATACAGGTAGAGTCGAAAGAGTGACACGGCTCGCTACCAAAAGGTAGAACAAGCAATAAAACAACGACACAAGTCACGAACAGACAATGTTAGCGAAAAATTACCCACACCCAAGATTGAAAAAGGAAGTACATCATCAATGATGTCATGAACATCACCCGCTGTGATCCTCAACAAGGAAGTTGAAGTCAAACATGAGCTTGTCTCTCTCTCGTTCGCTCAGACCAGATTCCGCAAGGAGATTCTCAACACGGGAAAGTAGCCCCAAAGGGCCTTCAAGCGGAATTATATGTGCATCAAAGCGGTGGACGTCTGAACATCATATCATATATTAGGTCGATGACGGGTTTCAGGATAAGCAAGGGTCCTTACACTCTTTGAAAGTCTCAAATCGGGACTCGGATAGAATACTTTCAAACACCTTGGTGACGTCCGACCCATTTGCTTTGCTTTTCGCCTTGGCCATTTCCCGAGCCAGGATCGGCCCTGGCATGAGAACTTCCTCACGTACACGCGAGGGAGCCCATGAAAGTCCCAAACCAAGATCAAGGGAACGCCCCTTTCCCTTGACTTTACGTTCGGGACGTTTTGGATGACCTGATTCAATGGAATCTGGTGTGTCAAAACTTTGTCCACGTGAATGCTTGGTTCGCGTGTCAAAGATGGTATGCAGTGGCGTCTTTGATTTAGACTGAAGAACCCTGGATGATTGTCCGTTTGACCCGGTTGGCAAACCGGAGTTTGGAGGGTTGGGCGAGGCAGGAGCCGAAAAGGGATGCTCGAATGCAAATGTACCATGAGAAGTGCGCATTATGCGCCTCGCCGAGGCACGACCCCAGCTAGAGGATTGTCCTGCAGGTGTGCTACTTCCCATGCCTTTGCCAGTGGACATTGTTTGCACAGATACGGAAGAGAACGATATAACAGAGGTTTCACCTGTATGGACTGGCTTTATTTCAGATGGCTCTGGCTGCACAGACTGGTGCGCAGTGGAGTGAGACTTTGCGCCTTGAGCCGAGTCTTCCGAGATTGTTCGCTCCAGCGAGTGAAGATGAGATTTTGCATAAGGCGAGTTGTCCCTTGAGACACGTGATCCATGTCGGTCAACGGTAGAGTTGCTCCTGTTGAGAGCCGAGACTGGGCGCTCAAAGTCAAAGCTGCCAAGTTTGCTGCGATGATTTGTCATATTACGCGCAAGAGTGGTGATGTTGGAGGCGGGTGCCTTGTGAGAACCATCAGAGGAGCGAACGGGTTGTCGGCCGCGCGATTGTTGCCCGTTGGTGTCCTTTATTTTAGGGAGATCTTTAGCGCTAAATATTCGGGGAGTGAAACGCCCCTTGGATGGCTGCTGATCTGGGAGGGACTGAGATGTCGGAATGATAACCTGCTCTTGGTATGCTATGGTGACGGTCTTTGGTTTGGTAATCGCAATTTTGCTGGTATGAACTGCAGGAGGATTGATGCCGGGTCTTGAGGGGTAATCGACGGCTTCTCCAGGCCGTTGCGGGGTTGGTGGTGTGTGGATGATGCGGGGTATCGCGGGTAACCGATGTGGTACAAGAAGGGATGGGCGTTCGTTCTGCTCCGATGAGATGGCAGATGAGTGTGAGGGCGCGGAGTGAGATGTGGATTGATTTTGAGATATCGGCGAGGGATCTGTGGGAAGAGATTGGGATGGGAAATCGATGGACGGACACTCTGGAAGGGGTTTTTCTCTTTCCTTGCCCTTGTTGCGAAAGCCGCTATCGGGGAGAGGCAGTGTGGATTTGTGAAGTCCCTTGTGGGAGGACTCTTCGGAAAGGGCGACTGCGCTGTCGTGGGGTGGGCGCTCAGAACCGACCGAGTGTCTTCTAGCGTGTGAGCGACTCTGAGGGGCTTGTATAAGCGGGAGAGGCAAGTTGGAGGTAGAAGATTTTGGGGTGCTGCGCTGGGAGTTGGCCAGACCAAAGGATCGACGACGGGGACTAGCGGAGAGGGGGAGTGGGCTGGATGGGACGGGGATGGCGTAGGGGGATTTGGAGGACTCGTCGACGGACTTTGGGGTGGTGGGGCGAGAGGTCAATCTGAAGGAGCGTTTGCGGGAAGATTTTGCGGGGGGAGGGGATGTGGAGGTGGATTGGTGGGGGGCAGAGGATCTGCGGGTGAAGGATATGCCGAAAAGGGAGTGTAGGAGGAACCTTGGTTTACTTGCAGGGGGTGATTCGGACGGGTGATCATGGGGGTCGGGTGGACCCGAGTCATGGGGGTCTGTGTTGGAGTGGGTGCGGAAAGAGTACGCATGACGGGCGCGGTGCAGCCTTGTATCGGATGGGAGGGGGGTGATCGTGGAGTGGGTTGCGGTTGTTGTGGAAGAGATTGGACGTGTTTGAGAGCGGACGGAAGACTTTGGGTAGCTGGAGGGGGGTGGGTCGGGTTGGTCGTGGGTGGCCATGGGGGTGCGCGACCGAAAGAAGGCTCTGAGCTGGGAGAGCAGGTTTGGCATGAGGCGAGGGGGGGGGACGGGGACGACGCACCTTGCTTTCACCCCTGGCGTGGTGTGCAGTCATCACCACGATTTATACAACGACAACCTCTTGAGGGGGTCACTTTGCTCTCGGGGGGTCACATGTCACATGTTACACTGCGATCGCGTCATTGAGCCGTGATATTGCAATGTACGCTCAAAGGATGCATACGCATGTTCCGCCCCACACGCCTCCTACGCTGGCCCCGCGCAGCCCTCGCGCGCCCAGCCTTCCCCTGCGTCGACGCACACGCCCAGAGAGAGTACCGCATACGCCTCCACCCCTCCGACTCCGACTCCGGCCCAGAACCCCCCTACGCTCGTCCAAACCCGCTCTCCTACAGCGTCTATCACCACCCCCGCCCACTCCCCCTCACCTACTCTAACACCCTCCCCTCCTTCGACATCGCCTACGAGTCATGGGGCACCCTCTCCCCAGCCAGAGACAACGCCATTCTCCTCCACACCGGCCTCTCTGCCTCCTCCCATGCCGCCTCCACACCCTCCAACCCCGCTCCTGGCTGGTGGGAAAAATTCATCGGCCCAGGAAAGGCCTTGGACACCAACCACTTCTTCGTCATATGCACAAACGTCCTCGGCGGCTGCTATGGCTCCACAGGCCCGTCCTCCCTCAATCCAGACACCGGCATGCGCTTCGCCACCCACTTTCCCATCCTCTCCATATTTGACATGGTCAGCGCTCAGTTCATGCTCCTCGACTCCCTCAACATCGATCGTCTCTACGCCAGTGTCGGCTCCTCCATGGGCGCAATGCAGAGCCTTGCCGCAGGTTGGCTCTTCCCTGATCGTGTCCGCAAAATCGTCAGCATTAGTGGCACTGCCAGAAGCTCTCCCGGCAGCATAGCAATGCGTCATGCACAGAGAAGTGGTCCGTACCGTCATCCACAGTCTACCCTTTCCCTAATCTCTCCCCAGTCCTCATGGCAGACCCCAACTGGAACAACGGCTTCTATTACGATGCCTCCCCTCCGCACACTGGGATGAAACTTGCACGGCGTCAGTACTCCCTTGCGCACCCCGCTTACTTGACCTTATTCTTTATCAGAGATTGCCACAATCACTTACCGCTCAGGTCCAGAGTGGGACTTGCGCTTCGGACGCAAGTTGCGTCAGCAAGATCCTTTGCCAAATGGTTCTCCCCCTGTCCGCTCCAGGACCCCCTCTCTATGTCCAGACTTCCTCATCGAAACCTATCTTGACCATCAGGTTCGTTTCTATCCAGAATACCTCTCCCATCTTACCTTTCTCGTCAGGGCGAGCAGTTTTGTCTCAAGTACGATGCCAATTCCCTCCTCTACATCTCAAAGGCGATGGACCTCTTCGATCTCACCCTTCCCGCCCTTGAGCAACTTGGCATGCATCCACAGCCCTCCTCTCGTCCATCCATCCCCATCCCCTCACCAACTCCTTCCCACTCAAAGTCCCACCCCCCTCCAGTCAATCAAGCTCCACACTTGCCTGAATTAGCAAAAGGGCTGAGTCCGCTTGCATCCACACCCGTCCTCGTTCTCGGCGTACAAAGCGATATTCTTTTCCCAGTCGAACAACAACGCGAACTTGCCGATGCCCTCCGGATGGCCGGTAATACCCAAGTTGGCTACTTTGAACTCGGCGGTGTTTGGGGACACGACACTTTCTTGTGAGTCGTCCTTGCTTGTTTGATTCCGGGCAGGAAGCGAGAGAGGCGAGAGCTGCCTGAGAGTCATCTCTGCATACATTGATATATACCGAGATGTGATGACTCCCACCCGGATTGATCCCCCCCACTCGGGTCATCCGGCGCCTCCTACCTGCCCCGTGTTCCTGTTACAATGATGTGCTTTGGCTGATTTTTTTGTTCGCAGGCTGGATGTCCTAAACGTTGGGGGAGCCGTGAGAGGATTCCTTTCCTAAGACATGGAGACTTTGTGTAGAATAGTAGACGTCCACGGTTGTTGAAAGCAATAGATCCATCTTGTTGTGACTAATCCAGTGGACTCGGACGAGGCAGGGTTAAAAGGCCTCGGCGCGACTACGCATCTAGTGTCCCATCGTCATGAACCGGATATTTGGCACGTCAACCGCCAAGAAACCAAAGCCAACGCTCCAGGATGCCATCAATTCTGTAGGTCATTCCCGTCCTCACCAGACAGCCCCACCGACCCCCGACCCAGACAGATGCCCGGATAGCCTCGACTGAGGTCAACATCAAGAAGCTCGATGGCGAACTGATGCGATACAAGGAGCAGATGAGCAAGCTGCGCAATGGACCTGGCAAGGTGACAACCACCAGAATCGACGGTGCACGCTGCTCACGCCCCCCCACCAGAGAGCGATCGAACAACGCGCCCTTCGCGTCCTCCGGCAAAGGAAGATGTACGAGGGCCAGCTCGCTCAGCTGTCCCAACAGACGTTCAACATGGAGTCGGCCGCGATCGCGACCGAGAACTTGAGGAACACGATGGCGACCGTCGACGCGATGAAGCTCGCGAACAAGGAAATGAAGAAGCAGTATGGCAAGATCGATATCGACAAGATAGAGGTGCGTCCCGCATGCTATCGCACACACCCACCCTTGAGAGATTCAATGAATAATAGAGTATCCATTATGATATGGAAGATTTGTTGGAACAGGCAAATGAGATACAGGAATCGCTAGGGAGATCTTATGCAGTGCCTGACGAACTTGACGAAGCAGATCTGGAAGCCGGCAAGTTCATTTCCCTGCGTCGCCTCCCCTGTCACTTAAAGTTTCTCCAGAGCTTGACGCATTGCAGGGCGAGGATGAGGAGGAAGAAACCTCATATCTTGCAGACCTCAACAAGGAACCAATCTATATAGATGATGCGCCAGTCGAGCACAGCGAGGCATGTCTTTCAAGCGCCATGATGTTATGAAAATCTGATCTATTCCTCATAACAGCCTAGTCAGAAGGAAGCAATCAAGTCGACGGGATAAGGAATTTATCACATCACACGCCTGTATTTTTATAAACGCTCGACAGGATGTCATCAGTAATTCGGTAGAACGAAACGTTGGCGTCAGCCATATCGCTTCACATCGCCCCCGTCGGCGAACCAGTCGTCGCCGATACGGGTCTCCACCGCAGTCGCCGTATTGATGATGACGGATTTGCTCTGTGTATCTATTTTTCTGTTAGTTGGGTTCGACTTTCTAATGTCTGTTCTTACACCCTTCGAATGCCTCATATCCATTTTCCCGACCGATCCCGCTTTCTTTCATTCCGCCCCTGCAAGTAGTCATTCATCCCATGCAAACGTGCTTCTTCACATACACTCACCAAGGAGAGCTGGGGTCATTACGATGGTGTGTATTCACCCACACAAGGCCGGCTTCAATTATGTCCGCAACGCGGTGTGCTCTGGATAGATCGGAAGTCCAGATTCCGGCACCCAAACCATACTTGCATCCATTGGCGAGTGCCACGCCTTCCATCTCTTCCTACAAACGGTCAACACGTCAACCGACGAGCACAAGCACCGGCTCTCACGCGAAATTTGCTGACGACGACCACTGGCCCAAATATTTCTTCTTGCCAAATTTCATCCCTTGTGTCCACGTCTGTGACTACCGTTGGTGGATAGAAGCTTCCCCCGGAGAAGTCGAAGCCATCAAGCATCGACTTCCCAGTCATTCGTTCTCCGCCAGCAACGATTTTCCCGCTCTGGCGGCCTTCAATCATCCATTCAATCCGCTCGAGATGCTTAGGGGAAATCACGGATCCCATTGAAGACTCCGGATTTGAAGCTGGGAAATATGAATATCAGGGTGTCTTGCTCAAAAGTAAATCAACGTACGATTCCCCATACGCCGTCGTATTCGCTCGACCTTGTCAATAAATGCTTGCATAAAATCATTGTATATCCTTTCCTGAATGATGATTCGGGTTCCCGATACACATGTCTGTCCAGAAGCAATGAATGACGCAAAAGCAACGCCATTCACCGCCGAAGGGAGGTCTGCATCGTCAAACACAACGATTGGGGCCTGGTTATGGAATCAGCCAGGGATCCTGTTCGTCATCGAAAAACTCACTTTGCCGCCAAGCTCAGCAGTGAACGCAGCCAAGTTGGCACCGACAATGGCGCCCAATGCGCGTCCGGTTTGTGTTCCAGCCTTTGAACGCGGGTTTCTGATATGAAAGGCAAATGTTTCACCCAACTGCTTACTGTTATGTCCACTTTTCGAACGAGCGGATGAGATGCGAGTTGCTTTCCCGTGGTATGTCCATAACCAGGAAGAACAGTGAACACGTCCTCAGGCACTACGTTATGGTCGGCTGACATATAAAAGGAAGCTATGCTTGTCACCGACCTCCTGCTTCTTGCGCCAATTTAGAGAATTCAAGCAACGAAATTGGGGCAAGCTGGGCATATGGCTATTACTAGTGGCCAGCCCATGAGGACAGGGGATTTACCTCAGACGGTTTGACGATAACACTATTACCAGCGGCCAACGCGGGGGCAATCTTTTTTACAGCGATGAGCAAGGGATGATTGAAAGGCTAATATCATTCCACTCTGGTGAGCGCGAGAGAGGGATAGGCTATCCAATCTCTCACCGTGATTTGTGCGACAACACCAAGCGGAACACGGCGTACGATGTTGAGCAATTTCCCTTGAGTTGGTGCCACAAATCCTTGGTACGTCCTCAGCAACGCGGAATAATAGCGTCTGCATCTCTTGTATGAGTTGTGACTGGGTATCCCATGGAAAGACAAACGGACAGCCATTCGGGTAAACGGCCAACTTGAGCGGTCATCTCTCGAATAGCTCTTCCGGTCTGCTGGGTCTCTACATTTGCCATGGCTGGGGAGTGGTCTTCAAGTAGTTGAGCAAGGCGCGAGAGAACGGTGGCACGGGTCAGAGTGGGCGCTCCGGACCATACCCCAGATTGATATGCGGTATGGGCGCGAGCCACAGATGTGTCCACATCTTTATCGGTGGCTGCATCCACACTACTTGTACATGAGCCAGGAGAGGTGAGAAGAAACAAGGCAGACGAACATGCACAGCACTTGGCCAGTTGCTGGGTTGCGAACGGGGAATCTAGTATGCCATGGAGTCACTTATAAACTTGTTTGAAACACACCTACCGTTCTCTTGAAATTCGTGTCGCTGCCAATTGGTAGTGTTTCAAAGTCATAGTGGCTGTGCTTGTTAAACGCCACCGACGCGATATGTCACGTGCGTGGTGGTAAGCGGCTCTCGTTGGCAGTCTCTCTTTACGCCTTGTCCGTCATCATGGCCACCCAGCCTTCCCTCAGACGATCCACCCGAGCATCCTCTGTCGGCCCAACAGGGGCAGCTCCAGCCAGAGCAGCTCCTCTTCCAGCTGCTAATGGCACAACTAAACATGCACAAGCCAAATCCACGAAACCCCTCGCTAGAACAACCAGCCGATCGTCCAAGCGCGCGTCCTCACCCGTACGTGAGTCGTCGCCTCCTCGCAAACGTGTTCGTTCGAGCGGCGTACAGTCCGACACCGAGGGCAGCAAACCAGTTGCGTTGAAAAAAACCCAGTCCAATAGGAAACTTGGTAGAAAACCAACCTTGAACGGCCTGCCAACCGTGGCCGAGGAACACCAACAGCTGAAACCCTATTTCAACCCCCTTCCAACACCCCCGACTCACCCGAGACCTCCCAATCAACTGTTCGTATGGGGCGCGGGTAACTTTGGTCAGTTTGGAATGGGCCCAGATTTCTTGGGCGAATTCTCCTTTCCCAAGCGGAATACATGGGTCGACGAAAAAATAAAAGAAGGGACGTTTGGGTCTGAAGGCGCTGGCCTCGAGGCAGTCGCCGCCGGAGGGTTACATACTCTTTTCATTGACGAGAAGGGCACGGTATGTCGTTCCTCGACATTCTATGATCGTGTACTCATCTAGACGTCGAGGTCTGGTCATGTGGAGTGAACGATGATGCCGCGTTGGGTCGTGTTACAAAAGATGTCCCTGATCCCAATAACCCAGGCTCCTTCATTGACATCGACACTGTCACCTCCTATCCTTATCCATTACAGTCCCTAGTGGATGAGAATTTCCGTGCTGTGCGCATTGCTGCAGGGGACAGCGTGTCCGCCGCCATTAGTTCAGACGGCGAACTTCGTGTTTGGGGATCATTTCGGGTAAGTGTTTACTTTCTTTCGCTTGAATCACGGATCATTCATGAGCCCCAGGCCAATGAGGGGTCCCTCGGGTTTTCTAGTGACACCAGACATGAATTCTTACCTGTGCCTATTCTTCATCTCGCTCACAAGCCTGGCGATGTCGAGAAGGCGGTATCCGTTGTTGCTGGGAATAACCATCTGCTGGTACTAACTACCCATGGCAATGTCTATGCTTGGGGGGCTGGTGAACACGGCCAGCTCGGTCGCAAAATTCTCGATCGTCGCAAAATCCACGGAACTGTTCCCGAAAAAATCGCCCTCGGTTCCCGGTCCAATCGAGCAGTCGTTATCGGCGCCGGCAATTATTGTTCCTTTGCTGTCGACGAATCCGGTGAAGTGTGGGGATGGGGTCTCAACTCCATGGGCCAAACTGGACTCGACGTCTCGGATGAGATCCATCAATCACCGAAGAGAATCGAGTCGCTCTCCAAGGTGGCCCTCAAGGGAGATCATGTCATTCAAATCGCCGGCGGAGAACACCACACTTTGTTCTTGACCGCTGCCGGAAAGGTGTATGCTTGTGGCCGGTGCGACAGTGGTCAACTTGGTCTCAGAGAAGATGATGAGAAATACAAGTCTCGCCCCAACAAAGATTTCGTGATCGAGCCATTACTGGTCCCCTTTGACGATCTCATGGACCGCATTGTCCACATTTCCGTGGGGACGCACAATAATATGGCGATCTCGAGAGACGGTCTCCTGTATGCTTGGGGAGCGGAGACCCAAGGAGAACTAGGTGTAAAGGAAAAAGAAGCCAAGACGCCCACCCCAGTTGTTCGCAGAGAAGGAAGTTTCTTAGCTTCCACAGTTGCGTGTGGTGGCCAACATACACTCGGCTTGTTCAGACGTAGGGAATAATACGTTACTGACCCAGGGTTGCATTCGCATAATTTGGACCACATCCCTGCATCGCTTTGTCTTGCTATGGGTGCACGCATCACGAGTGTCCCTTCACTTATTGAATTTGTCGCATGATGTATCCGCTTCATGACATATACACTCCAACCAATCCAATCTATAGACTGCACGGCTTCAACATAAAGAGTGATGACGAATGAGGGACATGGGAGCATGAGCAGAGAAGGGATGCCAATAGTATTTATCTCTCCTTTGTTATCCAAAGCGCCTCTAAAGAAAAGATAGTAGCCGCACCAGACGACGAGATTTGCACAAAAGCGTGCAATTTGTGTGCAATCAACATTTACCTAGGTTTCGAACGTTGTAGCGTACATCGTGGCCCATGTGATTCAAAAACACCAGATTCCAGTATGTTGATATGTGCTCAAAGCAACGCTAATCAATAAGTCTCCCAGACAACGTCTGGCAATACCTCCCTCATAACTGCTCCGATAAGTCGACGCCAACACACAGTAAGAGTAGACTTACTCTTCCAATGGTCCAATGCTTCCTTGCTTTGCCACGCGTTTAGTGTGTTATTCGCGTCAGTCAACACAAAGTTTTCCTCGGTACCCTGTGACCACACGTCGTTCCCCTTGAGCTGAGATATCGAAACCTCCCTCTTGTCCAGGTTGGACAGCAGATGGAAGCGGAGGTAAGAATTAAGGTAATCTGCATCCACGGGAGGACGGAATGCAAGGAAAGAAGACGGTGAACAAAAAAAGACCTGTCGCGACTGTCAGCACTAGTAGGAAAGCTAGAATCTTAGCTTACCATGTTGAGAAATCCAGAGGGCTTATCCTCCGAGATTGGTGTTGGTAAATCGTGGAAGACCCGGCATTGCTTGAATACGCTCAGCAGGGTAGCAACTATGGCTCGAGTCGAACGCGACCCAAATCTCCCTGCGAAGTTCTAATTGACCGGGGCCAGTCAGACAGAGATGTGACATCCTTCAGTTTTGTCTCACCACGGCGACTACCCCATCTGGGCTCATGATGACTTTCAAATCATTCCAAAACTCCACGGAGAACAGATGCTGCGGTACCCTGCCTCCAGAGAAGCAATCGTGGATAATGATATCGAATGTTGGAATACTCTTTTGACCACCAGATTGCATGGCAACGCTTCTCTTGTACACCCAATTACGTGCGTCCTCCAAGAAGACATGGTCATCGCCAGGATATTCAAGCCCGAAGAATCTTCTTGCCGCCTCGTATACAGCAGGATCGATTTCCACGATCGTAGTGGCGATTCCGTGTCGTAACAAAGCATCAGCTGAGACACCAGTGCCAAGTCCTCTGGATTCGTAACAAGAACTAAATGCGCAGGGAGGACCGACATGATCCAACACTCACATGACAAGGGCATTTTCCTGTTTAGTGGTACCGCTACGGGGATTAGTATTCACCAGTCGAACTGCCTCCTGCAAAACGAATATGCTGTAGAATGAATCACCAAGAGGTACTCCAGCCTGATCTGTCTTGAAGGTGACACCGTCGAGGGAAATGATATTCGATGATCCAATCCAGACGCCGCCTAAGAGCGAATGTGAGGCGCGAAGATAGCGAATAGAGTTCGAGGCAGTTGGATCTATCAACGCTTCCTCCGGCGGCAGTAACTCTCCAACTACGATGACACCTGTTACAGAGTCTTTCGAGGAGAGGATACGGAGAGGATAAGCCCGGCTCTGGTAAGGATATACGCCAGAACTTGGAAGGGTTGGGGAGCGGAGGGTTGGGAAGAGCAAGAAGAAGGCAGGGATTGACACGGCCCAAAATTTCCTCATTAAAACTATTGCATTCGACAAAAAGGTTCCGCGAGACGGGCGAAAAGCCCTGATGTTTTCCATCGTGTAGAAAAACGACATTAGGCCCCCCAATACAGGGAACTATATTGCCAGTGACAGTTGACCAACCGACCCTCGAACAAGGGCCAATGGAGATACTCACCAACACATCCTTCCGAGTGTCCAAAGAAAAGTGTCGAGCGACCAGTAGAATCAGCGGGCGCAATTGTACAGCGTTCGCTGCCAAGGCTAACGTGGCAAGCATAGGCTGAATAATGCAAAGTCTCGTTTCAGAGCGCCTTGAAGCAACTAGGAACCCACATCAATGCTCATGGCGAGCGATACTGCCAGATAGATTACTGGGGCAAGGACCGTCACATGGGTTACGAGTGGCCCAAGTACTGGGTCTCCGTGTCTTGCAGCAAAGACACTGACCCAGTAGGAGGTGTGTGAAGCAATCTGGACAAGGGTCGCCAAAAGTAGTAGAAGTAAGGCGCGGGGTGGCTTCGGGAGAATAACCCCCAATGCTGTACTCCCGTGTACCACATAGTTCATGTATTTAGTGGTTGCGACGCTGCCGAAAAGAGGGTTGACGGCCGTCTCATATGCTGCGGTAAAGAGTGATATGCCAATAGAGATGGCGAAAACCAAGAGAGATGCCTTCATTCTCCTCCATGTTTCAGTGCTTTCAGCTTTCGTATTGGCAGCAGCAGGCATGCTACGGTGGGTTAGGGCGGACGACAAGGTGCAGTGGCAGTCGCGAGTAACACATGTACACACTTGTCACATTTTCCAGAAGTCGATGTAACTAAGTCCTAAAATTCTAATAATTTGGGCCCATCACATTAAGCTTGCAAGGGATCGTATAGAGTAGATAGTGTGCGAGCAAATAATTTCTGTCCGAATGGCTCAATCACGACAAGAGTCTCCGGGTCAGGTTGTCAATGTTGAGCTTCAACCTTTCGGCTTCGCGACCGGCTGCAGCTGCATCTCTATCCAAGGTGATCGCTTCGGTGATCCCGGGCAATGTTGTCGCACCATAGCCTGTCAAGACGAGTCACATCAGTAAATTTGGTATCACACATTGAGTATCTTGAAACTCACCCAACCATCTTCCTGGGGCTACCGCAAGGTGCTTGTGCCACTCGCGGTCTTTGATGCCCTCTTTCGAGATGAAGCCACGTTCAAATTCAATGAGCTTGCGATTGACAGCCCGAACACGTTTAAATGCCTTCAGCACTCTTGTTTTAGGAGACCTGAGGGTTGGTTAAAGGATGTGCAAATGTCAGATTAAAATTGAAGGCAAACATGAAGTTTGGGAGCTTCCGATCTTCAGGTGTCTTGCACTCCTTTCCGATGTAATTCACGAACTTGCATATGACTCGGTATACTTTATGTTGGAGCGCCTGTCCTTTTGACGACTCCCTGAGGGCTTCCCTGAGATCAGCGCTAGCCTCGGCTTTCTCAATGTCAAGTTGCATGCTGGCAGTGTGAAGAGCCTGGATCGACTGGCGCAGCAAAGTGAAATCGACGTCAAGTAACGAGGCATCAGTGAGTCGCTCCACCCTTCAAAAGTAAAGTTGAGAATATCATCCAAAGTACCTGTGTAGACAAATACCTGTCAAGGTATGATTGTAACTCCAGAGAGTAATGGGTAGTATTGAATGGCAAGATGATGTCACCAGAGAGGCGGAGGGTCTGGAGACCTAGATGCTTGGCAATTGCGACCTACAAAGGTTATAAACTTCTGCAGAATTTAACGGAAATCTAGGAACATACGTGTCGAGAAAAAGTAGGGTCACCGTACGTCTCTTGCCAGTGTTGCGAGTCAAAAATCGAGTGGTAATGATACACAGGATCATGGAGAGTAGAAGAAAAGCCCGCCTGTAGACTGGCCACCTGGATAAATTTCAGTTGGACGTCCGCAACCTCTGGACATTCCCTCACCCCAATGTATTGCAAGAAGACAGTATAGTCACTGCCAGAACCCAAGAGGGTTACACCAACTCTGTTGGCGAATGACTGCCTTTCCTCAAGTACAGCTGTCGTTTCAGCGTCAATGTTTTCCCCGAAAAGTTCACCATTATCTTGGCGCGCATCCCAAAGGGTCCGTCCCTCAGAAGTTGGATGAGGTATTTGCTCGGCTGTGGCACGCAGTAAATGGGCAAGAAGAGGTGAGGCAGCCGCCCTCAGATGTGACCCAGACACAGCTGTGTCTAAAAAAATAAGATGCAGGCCACCAAGTCACCAAAGTAGTGATACATACCAACATTGATGTAGGCCACGACATGCTCTCTGATCCAATCCGTGAAATCCTCACCCCACTCAGTACTACCGATTAATCCGTACTGAATTCACAAATAGTTGAGTACAGAAGAGGGGGAAAAAAGCACCCCTACCTCCTCTGCATCCCAGCTGGCGATGAGAATCGTCCGCAGGGGTGTCCAGCCACTTCGTAGCAGCGCACCAAAACCACGGACAACCTCTTGAACAGCGACCGTGCCTGATGAAGGATCCGAAGCTCCCAAGACCTGAAAGGGTCTGTGATTAGTGATTCTTGACCAAGAGTGGGTGTTGTTACCCAGGCTGGATATGCGTGTAAGTTTTTTCAGTGTTACGTATCAATGTGGCACTATACCATCACGATGATTGCCGAGCACAACAACTTCGTCTTTTATGTGTCCAGGTATGACACCAAAGGTGTTCCAGATAGGTGTGATCTTCTCCTCAACTAACCGACAACTTCTTGGATCAATCACTTGCATCATAATGGATTCTTACCACCATTGACCAGCCGCACAGTAGGACCTTCTCCATCGTCTGTAATTCGATCCAATAGAACCTTGGCATTTATCCACGAGATGGGTAGACTGGGAATTGTTGGCCTGCTTTCGCCCTCAACTCGTGTGCTATTTTCATATGCAGGGTAACCTGGGGTGGAAGGATCTCCTGGGTAAAGTGACAGAAACTGAACGGCTCCCCTTTCCACAGAGGTTGGGTTACGGGCCGGCCCGTGAGGGTACCTTGAATGATTTAAGCACTTGGCCGGCTACGTGTTAAACCATAGCTCACGGCAGGTATCCATTTTCGGTCGTAACGGTTCCATCACCCCGTGGGTCCGAGTAGGTCAAAACGGCAGCAGCACCGAGCTCCTGCGCTCTCTTGACCTGGACTTCATATTGATCGGCGTGTAGGGTCAAAATAAGTTTGACAAACCTTGAGTCCACGAAAATTTCCACCATGACGAGCAATCACAATTTTTCCATGAAAGTCGGTCCCTTGAACTATTCAACGAGGAAGTCCTATGAGCGGGAAACCATAGTAACACACCTGCCTCGACAAGGGCATCGTAGTCCTCTTTCCGCCCGTAATTTGCATATACGAGCTTTCCTTGGGCTTCACCACCGCGGCTTAGGGCATGCCACGCGAGTACCTCGGTTGCATACTCCGTAGCCTCTGGGTCAGTCCCATCGGAGACTTCCTCTAGCTCTGCAGTCCAAATGGGATTCCCATCTTCCCCGAGAATTTCCAGACTATGATGCAGAGGAAAATTCAGGGCTGGGTAGTAAGTCGTTATCCAAGCCGTGGGCTCCGCGTATGCAGAGATGTCCAGAGTAGCCGCGCGAGCTTCATCAGATCCAGCAGGATATATGGGCAGCTCGGAGGTAAGGCTAATGCCCAGTTCCTTTTGAAGGTGTCCCAGAAAATCTTTCGCTGTTTCTAAATCTCGGGGAGTACCAGCTAGGTGCGGTTTTGAGGCATAGCGACGGGAGGCAGCAAGGGCAGTTTGTTCATTTGGAACAGTTCTACAGAGAACATTATTGATACCTCCGAAAAGAACAACAGACGAGGGATTAAGCTCACAAGAACAGTTCTTCCGCCTTGCTGCCCCTCAAAGGTCCATCATGCCTCATGTACTCCTCCGCAAGAGTACCATATTTGCTATCGTGGAAATGCGTTGGATGCAAGGGGGAACGCGTCTTGACCCAGAAGAATACCAACACAACAGGAAATAATAAAGCAAGACGCGCCCATCTCTTTTGAGCGCAGGACGAGATGCGTCGTTGTGTGGCAGGAGTGGGAATGCCATGCATCACATTGACAAGGCTCTTCGCAGTGTTCGCGCTTGACATTCAACTAGCGTTCAAGACAAGGGTCAGGACTGTCGGTTATGTCATCACCTGTGGTAAGTCGAAGGAGCCGAATTGCTCTCAACTCAGGACGCATGCGATTATGTCAAGACCCAAGTACAAATGATCCACACTCAAGCTTTGCGTGCAAGCCTATCCTACAGTATTTCTCCTGTCTTTGCCAATACCAAGCAAGTCCTGGAGGGTACGTAAACCTGCAGCATGTTCAGAGGTCCTTGGCCAAGGCGGGTCAACCTAACTTCTCTTCTCACCTGGGTCCAGTTTTTCCTCCCGTTCCATTCTAGAGGTGTTGTCAAGTACTTCCCTCCAGATGTCACGTTCTCAAACCCTCCATACTCCTTGTCATCACTACTCAAGACGGCCGTGTATTCGCCCGCAACATCGACACCGACACGGTAATCTGTAAATGATTTCGTGGGGTGGAAATTGAAAATGAACAGGAGATCAGCGCGCTCGTAGGCAATGATCTTGTCTCCTTCGTGCTTAAGCGAGACATAGGCCTTACAAACCCTGTATCAATATACATATATCAAAGGAGTAAACGCGTACCTGTGGGGATGACAACCAATTGTATTTACTCTCCAAATGATTCATTGCAGCGTCAAAGTTGTTCAGATACTGGTAGCGCAATAAATGGTCATCCACTATGTTCCATTGCCGGCGTGCATATTGAAAAGAGTTGTTGTTTCCCTCGCGTGGAAAGTCAAGCCACTAAATCAAATGAAGGTCAGATGAGTGATATACACCCTTGCGATACCTACCTCCGGATGTCCAAACTCGTTTCCTTCGAAATTCAGATATCCCTCACCGCCGAGGGAATGGACCAATAACCTGAACTGACTGAGTTGCTGTCTATGAGTATTTCAAAGCGGCTTACCGTATTAACTTGTGCAGAGAGAGCCCACGAGCAATGGCGGGAGTCATAGGCGTTAGATTTGACATGTTGGTATCTGGTATCACGAATTAGATTTCCTATCCGATCCGTTCATCAGAGACCGGGGACTTACACATCTCTTTGTCCATTAGCCAAAACGCCAGGGTCTTATCACCTACCAGAGCTTGATCATGGCTTTCCGCATACGCAACGCTTTTCTCTCCATGCCTGCGATTTACCAGAGTATGGACAATACTGCCCATATCCCACTCATCATCGGACTTGTGCTTGAGGAGCTTGATCCACATGTCTGGAATGGCCATCGCCAGACGGTAATCGAACCCAATACCACCCTGAGTGACAGGGACACAGAGTAAGGGCATGCCGGAAACATCCTCTGCAATGGTGATAATTGAAGGATAGAGTGCATGCAGAGCATCGTTCGCCTACATTGCGTCAGCAGAATTAATGAAGCTTAGGGGCAGACACGCACCAACATCAAATAAGCGATAGCTTCATCGTCTGTGTCGGGGCCGAAATACTCATGGTACCCACCTGAGAATCCGGCCCCGATGCCATGGTGTAAATACATCATGCTTGTAACCCCGTCGAATCGAAACCCGTCAAATTGATACTCCTCCATATAGAATCGCAGGTTACTGAGCAAAAATCTCAAGACCTCGTGTGAGCCATAGTTAAATAGCCTGCTGTCCCAGAGTTCGTGCCGTCCTTTACTTCCCTCATGGAAGTAAAGATGATCGGTTCCATCAAATTCGTTCAATCCATCAAGAACGTTCTTGGATGCGTGAGAGTGCACGACATCGAGGAGGACAACGATATTCATTCCATGCGCAGTATCGATGAGTTCTCGCAGTTCCTCAGGTGTGCCATACCGCGAACTTGCGGCGAAGAAGCTAGTAACTTGATATCCAAAGGCTGGAAACCCGTTGTCAATCCAAACCCAGAGAGACAGAAGTGTAAACCTACATGCATAATAGGGGTGCTCCATGATCGCCATCAGTTGAATGGTGTTGTACCCAAGCCTCTGGATCCGAGGAAGGGTATCCTTCGTAAATTCTTTGTATGTCCCTACTCTGTGTTCCGAGGTCGAAATGCCGACATGGGCTTCGTATATTTTGACGGCGGGTGGCTGCACAGGGCGAGCATGCTTGAATCGGTAGCGCTCCGCTACGGGCGGATTCCAGAACCGGGACTCGTACGTCGGTGAATATGTCAAGTCTTGAGTAACCCGATATATCCAGGGAGGGATTCTTTCGATTCGAGCACCAGTGGGTAGTATCATGGATATCTAACTCGACGAGGTGATTAGTAGACCAAGCATCGAGTCTGGTGTTGAACTCGCCTTCAGCTTGGAGTCGTGTTGTATGGCGGGCTGACCAGGCGCTTCAGGTGGTAATATAATCTCCCATATCCCATACTGGTCCTTCGTCAGTGGATGAGACACTCTGTTCCATTGGTCTAGAGGTATTTCAACATTTAAGAATGGGGCAAGGAATGAACTTGGACAAACTGAATTCTCCAATCAAGTTGGCCTCTCGAGCGTTTGGTGCCCATTCTCGGTAGACCACAGTACCATCCTCTTTGACAGTAAAGCCCATCATCTCATAGCCCTTCGTGAACTTTTCGTAGCCTCCTTCATGTTCAAATATGACGTTCTTCCATTGCTGGAAACGCTTGTAGCGGCGCTCGATGGCGGGGAGGAACGGCTCCAGATATCCATCGAGCTGGAGGATGCCTTGTATGTTGAGCTGTGTCGACTTCTCGGACATGGTGGTATCAAAGCAAGTCGGGGCGATAGATAAATGATGGTCCTTGTTCAGGACATCTAGACACAATTGCTAGATCGAATGGCATCGGTACAGACTATCCCAGATAGGAAGGTCTCTACATATTAGTTTTATTGAACCCAACCCTTTTGCATCCCGTACGCAATGACATCCTTCGCAGACCTGAATCTACTTGTTGGCGCAGCTGTTTTCCGGCGGGCCTTCAGTCCGTTTCGCGCTAAACCAATGCAATTTCCCAGCAGGCTCTCCATCTCTGCGAGGCAGTCGTAACAATCCTGTTCGTCATACCCGGTGGGTGATATCTCCCGACTGTCTTCTGCACTCTGTTTCTTTCCACCTGGAAGCTTCAAACGCTTTTCACGTAGTAATTTAGTGACCAAATAATGCAACCACTATAACACCAATGGTTGAGTTGTAAAGAGGAAAGCACAAACATGGGTACTTGCCATCACGTTCGTGGAGGGATGGTAAGACTGCCAGGCGTTACCGATAAGGTCCCTCATCATCCTGTAAATATCATACTGATAGTCGCCTACATATAAGTGTCAGCTGTGTCTTTAACCGAATTGTGACAGTCTACCTTCGCCTTCAAAGATCTCGTCATCGAAAGGCGTCCAGTAACTCTTGGAACCTCGGGTATCCACAGTATTCATTCTAGATAAACCCAGATCGATGATGGTAACATTGACACCAAAGCGAACGTCATCCATAGCCATCCGTGATGGAGAACGTTTGCTTTTCGACCTTTTGACAGCGATATTCTTCACGAGGATCTGGCCCCAATGGAGATCACGGTGCTTTCATGGTCGTCAAGCTCAACTAGAACTAGGATTCTGAGCAACTCCGCTTACATACCTCGAATTTTACCAAACTCTCAGCTTGTTCAAGAGCTCTTGCGACTTGCCAAAATATGCCACAAGCTTGGTGCCAGCCAGATTTTGAAGCGTTTTTGAACGTATACGATTCTAAGTCCGGTCCTCCATTGGGTAGTATAATTATAGCATAGACTTGTGTCAGGCTGAATGAATCTAAGTTTCTAGATGCTCAGTAGCAACTCAGGTATTCATAAACTTTCGAAGCATACCTGGGCGTATGCTTTCAGAGCCCTTCCGCTTGTTGTACTCGTCCCATAAATCTAGGAGTAGGGACGGGTACTTTCCTTTGACCACATATGTCTTCAGGAGTTTGACGAATTTGTCGCAGATTCCACCGACTTCCCTCGTTACGATTATCTCTTTCAGAACATCCTTGGGGTCACTTGATGCTGGCATTTCAATGATTTCTGATTGCATCGATTCATCTTCGAATCGAAGAGGAATGACTTTGAGTACCACATCGCCGATGCCAAAAACTTCTGAGTACGATGCTTCTCCAATCTTGCGAAATCTGACATCCTCATCCTCCGCAGAGGACTGAACTATAGGATCGAATGGGAATGTTTCAATGAATGCAGAGAACTCATAAGGAGACGTCTGCGCGCATTCATTCAAGAGAGGTATAAGATATTTCGGTTGTGCGGGTCCTAAGTCCTTAATATGTATGGAATCGGAAAGACCAAGTTGCGCAAGGTCCAGCGAAAGATCCGCCTCTGTCGGGGTTGAGGGTGTAGGCGGTGGATGACAAAGCACTGGGCGATTCGCAGATCCACGGACTGGCGTGAGTTGTCTGGGCTTCGGTATAGGAAGAGCGAGGCGTAACTGGGGGGCAGCTGGATTGGACCCATAGGAGGGAGCTGGTAGGGCGCGTGTGCCCAAAAAGGTCAGAGAAGGTGGGGGTGGAGTCGGTGGTTTATTGGTAACCTTGGAACTTCGGAATCGGGGGATTGGGATCACCACCTCTACGCGTGATTTCGAGCGTGACTTTGCGAGCGGAGATTTCTTCTCGCGTACGGTCCTTTTATTAACGACTTCAGACTCATCGGATGAAATGACGATGGGACGGGATCGTCGGTGACATTGCTTGGTGGGAAGCTTGGGTGAAGCCGCCCCGGAATCACTGTCATCGCTGATAATGATAGGTGGAGGGCTGCGCGGCGACGTTCTCGGAATGCTTTTACTTTTCCCGGTCACAGTGCGCCCTTGGTTTGGCTGAATTTCTGTGTGGGAAAGGCGACGCTCTTGTCTCAACATATTTCCCTCCTTGTCGAGGACAATAATGTCAACAGCAACAACTGATGCATGTGGCTTCAAACTGGGACGCGTAGGTTTGAGGGTGGATGCTTTGGATTTACCTTTCACCCCAGAGGAGGGGGGCACGTTTAGCGAGGCACCATTGGAGCGGAGAGGGGTGAGGGGCTGGCGAATAAGGGTGTTCGATACTAGCTTGGACTGTGGCCGCTTGGTGCCAGCATCTGACTTTGGGTGCACATTTCTGTTTTGAGCCAGTAGTGAACCTCTCGGAGAGTGGGCTGAACCTTTGTGCCTGCGAAGTGCCGGTCGGTGCTTTGGAGGTGAAATGACGATGGCGTTTTCCCTCCTGAGAGGTCGAGGAAGAAGGGGAGTGTCTGCGCCCGAAGGTGTCTCCGATGAGTCTGCCGACTCCGGGTCTCGTTTTCTTGAGACATTGACGATCCGAGAGCCTCGCCTGCCATACGAGTTAACGTGCTTTGTCCTTGACCCGAGCATCTAGACGTGGAGGGTGTCGCTGGGATGATGAATCGATATGATCAGCGCGTGTTCGAACAGGACGCGACTGGTCACGTGCGATCTGATGGCTCTTCCTCCATCGCTGCGGGTCTCCGTAGCTCCTCTAGAGTTGGAACTAATCGCGTCGGAGCACTTGGTTGAAATAGTCCCACTCATTTCGATGGAGAAAACGGCCTTCATTTCGGTTATTTGGACCTCTCCTCTTGTGCACCTTTGCTGATGTATGACCTCCAGGGTGCATATGGCCCACTCCGGCCCCCAAACAAGTGTCGCATACCGCTCTGGATGGCTATGAACTTGAAGCTGAAGAAGAAGTGCCATATTATCCCCCCCGACTGGCTTACCGTTGGTGTGCACACACGATGCTCATCTCTCTCATGAGTCAGATTCAATTCGTGTCTCAGAGTTTCTGCAAGACCGACTGTCAGAAGAAACAATTGAATCTGTGTTCAGTCGGTTGCCATTTCGATTTGCGGAGATTGCCAAGATTATTCTGGACGTGTAAGAAGTCTATCTTCGTTTCTAACTCCCCTTATATTGCGACAGGGCATCCGACGACGTACAGAACGCAGAGAAGGTCAAATCATTACTGAAAGATCTGCGCGAAGCGCGCCAGTCAAAGAGTCGGGATGGTGTGAGTAAAATCGATAGCAATGAACTCAGTGTATGTTCATTTTATCCCGGCTATCGTTCTGTACTGAGCACTGGGTCCCTTAAGTTACTGAACCTATGTTCAATGGAGATCAACGAGATCAGACCCTACTTTGTGAAAGCCATGGATATCTTTACCCAACTTAGAGGCCACCCTGCTACTCACCAGGACGACAATGTCGCATAACCCATTCCGGCTTGGTGTCCAAGCTCAAAACCAAACCCACCTTCTGTCTAGGATAAAGTGGAGCAGACGAGACACGGACAGTCAGACATGATATGCTGCTTGCCGTCAACAGCAGTTCGACATACGCCTTGCTCTGGGCTGCTGAATATTGAGTACTTGAGTGCTGGCCAAAATTAAAGCACATCCCACAAAATATTGCTAAGCTATTTCATGAATACAAAAAAACGAGCCAAGTCCCAGAAATAACGATGTCCAAGGTCCAAAAGCCCAATCACACCGACGTCTGGAGTTGATTGATCCGCTGCGACAAGGCGTGGAGACACTCTGTAATATCTGACAACTCCTTCAACACTGTCGCTTCAGTTGACTGAGTAGCATCGTTTAGATGAGAATAAAATGCACAGACTGTGAAGGCAGACCTGTGCTGTATTTGGGAACCTCCTGATCAACTTATCAAATGGCACCCTGCTGATTTGCAAGCCGTGCTCTGCCTCAGGCCCTTCAACAACCGGATTTGTGATCGAAGGGTTCTCAGAATCAATTTCATCATCGCCATTAAGCCAGTGCATCACCCATGACCGCTGCGTTGACGAAGCTTCAAAGAAGGCAATAGCAAAGAGCGGAACGAAAAAGAAGACAGTCATGACAATTCGATTGAGCTATCCGATGCAGCGTTATGCATCATGCATGCACATAAGACTATGACATACCTTGGCATATTGTTTGGGCGTCAGTCCACAGAGTCTGGATATCCAGTCAGTCGTTTGTAACCGAGGTTTGGTTCGAACCTTACTCCAGTGGCGCGATAAACACGATCTGCGAGTGTGCGCACAGCATCAGAAAACGAAGACGAGGAGGAATAGAATTGAAGTGTATTTCTTGATGGATTTGGTTTGTGTCATACCAGTTTA